>JAJMHH010000002.1:273118-289485 GCA_030582955.1 Osmozyma tolerans
TTTTTTTTTTTTTTTTTTTTTTTTTTTTTTTTTTTTTTTTTTTTTTTTTTTTTTTTTTTTTTTTTTTTTTTTTTTTTTTTTTTTTTTTTTTTTTTTTTTTTTTTTTTTTTTTTTTTTTTTTTTTTTGTGATTATTAGTAGTCTTGTGAATTCCTAATATTGATATTCAATTTAATTGACACGATTAACCATATACAGCAATTTTAATTGTAATAAGCATGAATTAAACACGCAATATTTATATAATCCTGTTAATAGATTTTCTGAATAATTCTGTAATTTTATGTACTGATATCATTATTTACTGAAGTAATATCAAGCCTATAATACAATACGCTACAATCCTATAAACCAAGATTTTGTAATATTAAAAAACTAAAGGTGAAAGATGATCAAAGTAATTAAGCTTGAGTTCAGAAATTGATATTCAATATTTTATGATATAATCGATGAAGTCATAATTTGTCTTGAAATCATTATAGTATAATATCTAGTGTATGGATCTGGTACATAATTAGTACAAACATGAATATACTATTGTGATTCAGTGGTAATCTCTAAAACAATGATAAATAGTGATATACAATACTATTCAGAAGTATTTCAGATTTCAGTATATCATTATGTATTTATGTTGATTTTGGCAAATTCATATATTCTACCTATAATTCTACGTATAATTCTACGTATAATTCTATCTTATTGTCATAGTAATACAAACACCAGTTTATCCAATAAGAGTTACTAAAATCATATAATTCTACAGTACAAATAAGTAAAGCAATAAATTAAATAGCTTATGATATGACTATTTTGGATTAATACTCATCTTTGTATAAAAGGTTTATACCAATAACTATATGTTACCGATTCACATAGTATTATCATTCAATAAATATACAAATAAATATACTAGTAATTTACTATACTAATAAACTACAATACTAATATCAATAAAGAAAGTTTCTTCAATGAATATATTGCCAAATCAGTATTCAACATGTAATATTAATGGCGAACAAATCATTATAATTACTATGTCATCTATGAAAAGTGGCTAATTTATATGATGTAATATATTTGATTATATTTATATGGTATAGAATTATATAATGAAATGAAGATATCTCATTTTGTTAATTTACAGATTTATATAAAAAGATTTATGATGACTATTTATATTAATTCTACCGCCTCATATATATAAATATAAGTATATATATAAATTTTAGTATCAATATAAAGAAGTAAATAATGTACAGTTATTTACATGTAAATATATGATTCTCTTATATTTTGTATGATTACCTCATCAGTGATCAATGTATATAGATATTTAAAGTCTAGAATTTAATAATTATATATTAAATTGAATTATTGTAATTATAAGAAATATAACCATTCGTAGAGCGTAAATCGTTATATTATGTATGCATATTATACTATATATAAGCATATATTAGTTTATAAGTATGAATGAATATATATATTATACTATTATATATGTATATACATATGCATATAAGTATATATAAGTATATATAAGTATATATTATACTATTATATATATATATATATATATATATATATACATTATGATACTAGGAACATAAGTCAAATAAGTATCTATATTTTGTCCCTTTTAAGGTTTTATTCTCTTTTGTTATACATTTATACTCTTTATCAGTTGATCATAAATTATAAACCATGATTCCTAAATCATAATCTTATCATAATCATATATTTATATATTAATGTCTCATTTATATTTGCTGAGTCAACTATAATATATACACGTTGGATATATTATTAATATTTATATATATTAGTATAATAATAAGGAAGATAACTTATAGTAAGCAAGTCACGTAAATTTGACATTGGAGAATGTATAAAGTCAGAATGTTTTAATAGCTCATTTAAGAGTTATATTGTAATTATATATTAGTTCGAATCTGGTGAATCTGATGCAAAGTATAAAATAAGTCGATAAGTAAATTTTTATAGTACTATAATCTTTGTATATTTTACTATATACACTATCTATATTCTATACTATATAATGTATACTATATAATGTATACTATAATGTATACTATAATATATACTATAATATATACTATAATATATACTATAATATATACTATAATATATACTATAATATATACTATAATATATACTATAATATATACTATAATATATACTATAATATATACTATAATATATACTATAATATATACTATAATATATACTATAATATATACTATAATATTACTATAATATATACTATAATATATACTACAATATATACTCTCTATATAACATAGTCAGTGCTAAATTCAATGACTACCCGATGACATATATCATAATATTACTGGGGATTATGATAATTCAAATCTTACTTCATTTATGTACTATTACTTAGTTGAATATTTAATATAGTATAATGTAATAAGCTCATAAAATTATCTTAGTAAGTTTATTCTGTCTACTAAACTTAATAATATGGAGAGAAGTCCACTCAAAATAGATGTATCAGTTCAATTCTGAATGATCCAATAATTATAATTAAGAAGTTGATTCAACAAATGCTATACAAGCAAGTTTAT
The DNA here is from genome assembly GCA_030582955.1 of Osmozyma tolerans. Classification (NCBI taxonomy): domain Eukaryota; kingdom Fungi; phylum Ascomycota; class Pichiomycetes; order Serinales; family Metschnikowiaceae; genus Osmozyma; species Osmozyma tolerans. The sequence continues at coordinate 275,727 of JAJMHH010000002.1, forward strand.
ATGTATATAAGCATATCGGTGAATAATAATACATTAATCACATGTATAAATATTTAGCTAACTGGAACCGATTATATATAAATATTTAGCTGTAGAGCTGGAGTAGAACGGAAATTCATGATTATATTATCTTTTAAATACAGTGAGGTTCTTTGACACTGATGTAACGATGATAAAGTTATTTATAGGATGAAGTATCTTAATCAAAATATCCATAAGGTTAACTTTATTCAAAATACTAAATTTCATCAATAATATCACAAAGATATAATCTAAAGATATAATCCAAAGATATAATAATATATATTGGGCTAATATTTACCGCCCGTACTTATAAAATTCAAAAATCATATGGTAAAATCAAAAATCAAAACAATATTATTCTACATTATTTGTTAAAAAGATATTTATGTTAAAATACTATTTTAGGATGATTGACTGATTATAAATACGAATTAGGCATACGATAAAGTACAATAATCTTCAAATTGAACATTTAAATATTTTTAAGTTTTGTATTAAATATGGTGAATATCTAAGAACTGACCATGAATTGAAAGCAAAATCATTCATGTAAACAAAATCTTCTTAATGCTATTTTATAAAATTGCAACTTCTACAGCTAAATAAGTACAAAAGTCAGCAAATTCTCAGATACAAGCTGTCCAGAATCAGATCAAAACTTGCTTTATTGAAAACTCTACTTTCGTCATCAAAATCTATATATGGCCAATTCACTGGGGTCATTTGTCCACGTGACCATCACGACACTGTATCGGTATAAATGTAACTATCAACCAGCAAATCAAAATTCACAGGCCAAGAAGCGAAAGGAAGTTCAATCGATGGGAATTGCATGCCAGTGGAGGTTCACAGAGTAGTGAAAACTGGAGGTAACTGAATTTATTGGGAAAAATCGCTATACATGCCAGGAAATCCGTACACCATGCAATTTATGCATATATATTTGCAACCATTTAATTGATATAATATATTATGTTTTGAAATATGGAATGTTCTCGTTAAGAATAATAAGAATTGCTCCATAGTTGCTAGTATTTTGAATGAGGATATAGTCTTGCTGATTACGTAAGCAGGCCTAGATTGGGTGGTATTTAATAAGGTATTAACGATATGACATTATGGAGTGCCTTGGACGTTAAAATGTATGAATGTAAGCATTCTATTGAGCGAAACAGAACATTCGTGATGGAATAGCACTTGTCTTTGCCGGAACGACATATTCATACCGCTTTGGACAATACTAATTGGATTACGTAATCAGCTCCAAAGTATATGCCACTCGAGAACGTGTATACAATACCTTGGAATGATTATATGCAGTACATATACTTAGGGTCAAGAGGTGAGTGAATTAGGGCATGCACATCGATGAACGAGCGGGGATGAAGTCATTATGGAAATTATAGCAGTAGCTACAGAAATGAGCGGCAGCCGAAAGACAAATACGACAGTGGAGGGATATCGGAGGCAAAGGAAAAATCACGTGATAGTGTCACGTGAAGTACTCTTGACGTAGTCAGGAATTAAGGAAACTAGAAAAGAGAATATATGATGAAAAGCAAGGAGCAACAGCAGAGCATAATCTGCACCTTCCGTGTCTTAGAGTAGAAATGTAGATTTATGGAAACTTGGATAATATGTCGTGTTCTGCTCTTTGGGTAACTGGATTACGTAAGCAGGTTCAGAGAATTGAGATAATATGCAGTACAGAAGCAATAAATATATGCAGTACATTTAATTGAGACAAAAAGGATGCAATGAAAGAGCAAAAATGGGCCATACTTGATGCTAGGAAGAAAAAGATCACTTGAGCAAAGCCGAGGAAAGAGATGGGGTCCTGTCGGGCAAAGGATTAGCAAAAATAGAGAGCAGCCACGTGCCAATCAGGTGGGAGTTGTAGAGTCTCACACGTGACTGCATCAGGTGTGTGTCACGCGGATTCCCCGTGATACAGTATATAGCACATTCGCGCTGGCGAAGAGGTATAGCATGCGGAGGACATTCTGGTTGACAGTGCCGATAGCAGCCGTTTTAGTCAAAGTGGTGTTTCCAATCCAAGAGATTCTTGCCGCCGCTGTAGCGAAAAACAACCGACCCGTGACCACAGCGGCAGCACTCGTTCTTATCAGTGGAATATTCCTTAGCAAGTGGCGTCCATCCACCATCAGTGATATCTTTACAAAATTGTTTTCAAGCATGAATTCCAACTTTCGAATGCTTTCGTCGGGCCTTCTGGGGAACAGTATGGTTAGTGGAGCCTCTGGGCGGTCACGTGAGGCCCGATTTGCCGTGAAGAATGGAGGAGAGCCTGGCGGATTAGCCAATGATGGCAATTCTTGTTTTATGAATTCTGTTGTTCAAGCGTTAGCTTCATCCGAGCAACTAACGCAATTTCTACAAGAAAACGTGGCATCCGAAGACCGATTTGCCACTGTTCGGAACATGAAAACCAATTTTCCCTTTACCCGAGCGTTAGCAAAGCTTTTACTGGATGTGAATGGTCAATATGGGAGCAAAGGAAGGGAGTTTTCCACAAAACCGTTGCTTCAAAAAATGCCAAATGGACCTAAGCTGGGGTTTTTCTCGGGGTATTCTCAAGAAGATGCTCAGGAGTTCTATCAAATGGTGATGCGGTTGGTGGAGGCGGAGTATAAAGCAGCGAATCCAGCACCACCGGCGAAGCTGGTGGTGATGGATGAGGTGTCGGAAAAACTGACATCCCCAGATAAAAAAGACCATCCGGAAACCCCCGAAAATCTGTCGATTTCGGGGGCAGAGAATCTGTCGATTCCCGGGGCAGAAAAATTTGTCCCTCCACCGGCCGGAGCTCCCTATGGTTGTGACCAACTTGGGAAACTTGGCCGGGTTTATGTCCCCGCAGATCAAGTTGACCCCAACATTCCACCAGTTCCACCAATGGCATGGCCATTAGATCTCGTGACTCCAGTAGATGGGGTTTCTGCGGAAAGAATCGGGTGCGTTGAATGTGGAGAAGGAGGAGGTATTCGATATGCTGTATTAAGCGGAATGAGTTTGAATTTGCCCTATGAATCTTCTCAATTTTCTGGTCTTGATTTACATCGTTTACTTCAAGAATGGTCTACACCGGAATTTATTGACGACGTCAATTGCAACCGCTGCGGTTTACGCCATACCAGGCGATTTCTCGCCGAATCGGCTGCAGGTACATCTTCGGAGAAACTCCGGGCCGATATGGACCACCGTGTGCAGCTTATTGATGCCGAATTGGCTAAAAATCACGTCTCTGACGATGTATTTGCCAAACTTTCCATTAATCGCATGATCTCAAAAACAAGAAAAACAAAGCAAGCTCTTTTATCAAGGCCTCCTCCGCTTCTTTGTCTTCATATCAATCGTTCTGTTTTTGATCCTAGGACTTATATGATAGTCAAGAACTCCAAGCCTGTTCTGTTTCCAGTGGTTCTTGATCTTCGGCCTTATGTTGCTGAGCCAGGTGATATAAATTTAGATGCCCGGCTTCCGTTTAAGAAACCCATTCACGCCGAAGGTGTGAATGGCGAAACAGACGTCAACTCTTCCACTGGTGAAACCAAAAGTATCAACACTTCTACTGGAGAATCCAAAAACATCAATGATAGAAATAGCAACATCAGCTCCAATGGAGCTGATATTAATGGAGCTGATATCAACGGTTTAAACAACGGCTCAAATATCAGCTCCACCTGCGTTGCCGGTTCCGCTGAAATTCTCTATAACCTCAAAGCAGTCATTTCCCATTATGGTACCCACAATTATGGCCATTACATCTGCTATAGGAAATTGAGAGGATCATGGTGGAGAATCAGCGACGAATCTGTTTATGTGGTGACAGAAAAAGAGGTGTTAAATTGCCAAGGCACATTCATGTTATTTTATGAATGGAATAATAAACAGGAAGAAGATTTAGTGCCACTTTCGGATGATGAAAACTCCAATGATAAAAAACCAGATTCTGATTCTTCTTCGTCGGATCTGGATGATATCATGGACACAGTCACTGCATCTCATCAATCGGAATCTCCTGAAGCTACAGAAAAATCTTCTTATACCATGGGTGAAGAAAGAGCCTTCCATGTTTAGATATTCCTGTATCATGTATATCATTAATCGTACCATTTCTTCCTTGAGTGTAGTCTCCTTTAGTGAAATCTGCTTTAGTGTAATATTCCTTTAGTATGATTAAGAAATATGATAAATAATATAATAGATTAAATAAATGATAATTTCACACCATTTAAGAATTATGATAATTTGTGAATATGGTAATTTTAGTAGTTTCCATGATTTTAATTATTACGATGATTAAAAAATATGATAATTTAATATGTTAGTCCAAAAATATGATAATCTAAGAAATATGATAAAAAAAAAAAAATAAAAAGTCACGATAATTTAAGAAATGGATAAATTCGAAAATTACGAAAACTTAAAACATTTATAGAATGAAGACAATATACCAATATGATGATTTAAGAAGTATAGTAATTGAAGAAATACAATAATTAAGAAATACAATAATCTAAGAAATATAGTAATTTAAGAAATACCATTAAAATGTTATGTTTTCTACAAAAGTGCGAACAATACATGGAAAATACTAAAATTCATAAATATTCTATCATAATTAAAAAACTGATACTATAATATTTATCTTCAAATTTTGGAATTTGCTTGAAATCCTAGCTTAAAATATCAAACATTTCATTTTTTTTTTTCGCTTTTCGGTTCTTTCGTGAATTCTTTATGGTTCTATTCAGAATCAATAGTATTATGGCCTTTTTAACCATTTTTTAATAATCTTTTATAAATCCATTTTATAAACCCATTTTATAAATCCATTTTATAAATCCATAATTTTATACACTTTATACTACATTTACTAACACTAGTATATTTGCTCTATACGAGCATTCGTAGTTTTACAATATGGAGTAACATATAGCATACGATTAGTGAAATATTAAGGGTTTGTAGTGTGGTTCTAATAACTGTATTATGGTATTAAATAAATTTATTGTCTTATACAAAATATACAATTCATAGAAGAATATTTACCATAATACTATAGACAAAATGCAATACTACATTTATACTAACGCTAATATAATGTAATCTGTACTATACTATAGAAATATAATAATTTAAGAAATATAGTCATTTAAGAAATATGATAATTCAGAATATATGGAATTATAGAATTACGAAAATTTTGATAATTTTAAATATGATAACTTAAGAAATCTAATAATTCACGAAATATGATACTTTAAAGAATATGATATTTAAGAAATATGATATTTTGAAAAATTAAAAAACGGTAGAAATACAAGAAGTGCAATCTACCATTCAGTGTATTTATTTGTATTTTGTATAACTGCAATATTTTATCTAATGTATATATAGTTCTTTGATTATGTAAGCGAAAACTAAATTGATCAAAATAATCAATAAAAGTTTAAAATTACAAAAGGTGATTACTATACTATACTATACTATACTATACTATACTATACTATACTATACTATACTATACTATACTATACTATACTATACTATGCTATACTATACTATACTATACTATATTATATTATATTCTACTATATTATACTATATTATATTATATTCTACCATATTCTACTATAGTATATTAGAATACGGTAATTTAAAATAATGAATTACGTAATTTAATAGTATAAAATAATAGTATAGTATAGTATAATAGTATAGTATAATAGTATAGTATAATAGTATAGTATAATTGTATAGTATAGTATAATAGTAGTATCATAGTTGTATAAATCAATTAGTATTATATCGTTAGCATTGCTTTCTATAGGTTTTATGCTTGTAGTATTATAGTATCAGTATTACAGTATATATGGATATATATAGATATAGATATATATACAAAAGAATATAATATACCTCTAAATACTAAAAAGAAATAATTTCAAGAAAATGGCGTAGTTCACATATATATATATAATGAAAGAAAAGAATTATATTCTATAAGTAGGTATATTCACCGGTCGCTAACTTTATCTACTATATATACATCTATATATACAATGATTTCTTATGATTTACTAAATTAGAAATACTATAATTTTTTATCTTTCATATCTATTAAGATATCCTTAATGATAGATAAATAATGAAGCAATTGAAGTCTTTATACTTATGGTGGTATACTTAATATATGAAAATTGCGGTAGAATTATAAACTATTATTTCAATTATTGATAATGAACACTATAAATCTTGGTCGTGTGATGCACATCAAGAGTCAGTCGAATATACATAAAATATGATATATATAAATATATATATGTGATTGATATATATATCTAGTATGTCATTCTATATAGTATATAGTATATATAGTATATAGTATATATAGTATATAGTATATATAGTATATAGTATATAGTATATATAGTATATAGTATTGATAATATACAATTAAATGTATTTTGAACTAGAAAGCCAACATAAAACAACATCATCATAATTTGAATCAACTTTTTCTTTTTTTACTCATATTTTTTAATAATGAATCTATATTCATAGTTATATTCAAATTGTGCTCTATCTATTCATAAATCGCCTTTTGTGCTGACTATGCCGAAAACAGTATTATTGTAATGTCAATATAAGAAATTTAAAATAGTGTTTTATAGCGGAAGTAGAATTTATAGATAAGGATTCTAAAAATTTACCGATATTACAATAGATATAATTATATAGAGAATATAGAAAACTGGACTATATACAGTATGGATTATAGACCAATAGTGGTGTATACGAATAAAGAAGAAATAAGTATTGAATGGAAGATATTGAAAAACTTTGATATTATAAATTTGAACATTTAGTTGAAAATAGTATTTTATACAATTATACAATAAGGTTATAGTGCCTATATGCAGGACAATAAACAGAGTTAGAGTATAGAGCTTATAAAACCTGAGTATAGGATCGAAAGTAGAAAAATGGGATGTTAGGTGTACTAGTGTATATGATATTTTCGAAATATCAAATTGTTATAATGATGGCATTTACACTACACTTTATATAGTATAGTAGTGTATCATAATATCATAACAGTAAACTGTTCTCTTATCTCATATCCCACGTTCTATATCGTATATCCCATAATCCGTTCTCGAGGCAATTTTAATCCATAGGGATCCATAGGAATCCATATTTAGGTTCTCCTCCACACTCCATAGTGCATGGTCGTGCACTGACCAAAACTGTAAAAGGAACTTGTTTGTGATGCTCATCGATATGGGCCGAAAACAAGGAAAAGGACTTCGAGGAGCTCTTCAGAGCCATATTCTTTCGGAAAAACTAACAAAGAAACGTCATGAAGCCTCTGTTTCCGAATTGGAGCGTCGGAACAATAAAGAAAAATCCGTAAAAAGACAATCCACCGGTCAATTTTCTCGAAAACAACAAAACAACTCAAAACCCCTTATTCCGTTTGCGTCTTCCGATGTGGTTCTTCTTGTTGGTGAAGGGGATTTTTCCTTCGCTTGTTCCTTAATAAAGGCCTCATACATTCTTCCTGAAAACCTCATTGCCTCCAGTTATGATTCTGAACAACAACTTCTTGAAAAGTACCCTTTAGCCAAAGAAAACCTTGAATTTCTCGCTGAAAACTCCGTTTCCATATACCATTCTGTCGATGCCACCAACTTGATTGCTTCTCTTAAATTAGCGAAAAAAGGGGCTCCACCACTTCTCCAAGAGGGCAAGAAACTCAACCATATCATGTTTAATTTCCCCCATACCGGTCGTGGCATGAAAGATATGGATAGAAACATAAGAGACCACCAATTGTTGGTGTTGGGGTTTTTCAAAAGCAGTAAACAATTGCTTGAATTCGTGAATGCTCCTGTTAATGCCAAAGCCGATGCATATTTGGACGAATCACATTCTGCTGCTGAAGATATCATTCTTTCTGTATTTGACGGCGAACCGTACATCTCATGGGGGATAAAAGCGTTGGCAAGACAAATCAACTTTAAAGTGGAACGTTCTGGCCGTTTTGACTGGGATTCTTTTCCTGGTTATCACCACAGAAGAACAAACAGTACTCGTGATACAACAAAACCAGCAGCTCAACGCGATGCCCGCATATACATCTTTAACCAAAGGGAGACTGAGTAACCATTAACAATCGATAACATCTTTTCAACCATCTATTACACGGTCTATGCAGGATAAACTCTTGTTCCTTCAGAAAGATCGAATCGTTCCAACGTTAGTGGATCCCGACGGTACCGCTTCCCCAAATTATCAACAATTTCTGCATCTTGAAGTCTTTCATATGAGTAAATATTGCCGTTTGGAAGCATGTAAGGATCGGGAAAAATGCTGGTTATAAGCTGAGCATATGGTAAACTTTGACTCAATTGGTAGAGTTCAGGAGAGCAAACAGGACATTCAATGACGTTTTTCAAAACACGGTTGTAGACATTTGGACCACGAAGAACAAGACTTTGTTGATGTGAATGCAGACATTGTTTTGCTAGCGACTCGTCGAACGGGGGCGTCATATCACCGAATATACTATTTTCATCATTGCAATAGCAAGATTTGGTCTTTAAGCTTGAAAGCCCAGCGGCCAAATATATCAATAAGGGGTAAGTTTTCGGGATGGCGAATATTTTGGTGAAGTCATCAGTGAAGCATTGCGAAAGACCTTTCCACCGTTCCTCAGCAAGTGAAGCATTGAAGTCATCAAATGAAATGGTCTTAGATCCAGTGCCAGCGGCCATTCCAACTGTCATAGAAACATAAACCAACGGAGCTCCAACATTAGTTAACCGTTTGAGATTCCCATCAAAATTGATAAGTTCATCTGCAGCGTAGTTGGTTTTGCTGCCGTAAGGAGTCAAATACTGCTTGCAGTATTGGATAGCTTCGCTGACGTCACCGTGTTCGATCATTGAGAGATATTTGCAGTAATGGATTTCGAACTGGAGATTGGATCCAAATTTCTTTAGTGCATTTTTGTTCTCATTGTACCACGCAGAAACAGGCGCTAGTTCATGATCCTCAATGGAAATAAACACACGGTTGAAGCTTTCATAGACATCATAGTCAATTAACTTGTGCAAATCAACATCGCCACCAAAAGAAGACGCAATTCCTTTCATGATCTCTATGCCCGTATTTGTATCTCTTCTGGTGTTGGATTTGAGCATGTAATCCACAATTAAAAGATTGGCTTCTTTTCTAAACCAATTGATAAGTTTCTCATTATGTAAATCCAAAACTTTATCAGTGTCATCCAGTGACCGATTAGACTCGTCTGAGTCATTGTTGGAAATACACATTTCTCCGAGCTTGCCGATATGTTTGCCTCGGCTCACCAATCTTTGCCTGTAATCTTCATCTTTTTGAATTGCCGTCTTGAGTTTCTTCTGGAATGCTTCATGGCTCTTGATCAATTTTCTTACCAGCTGTAGTTTTTGCTGTGCAGTCAAATTTGGCTTCTTCTTGATCTGTGATAACTCCTCCGCCACTTGTTTCTTCAGTTTCTCCACTAATTTTTGGATATTCTTGAGATTCTTCTTGATAAGCTCACTTGGAATGGCAAATTGCACCTGCCGTGCTTGAATGCTGAAATTAACCGTTGGATCACTCATGGAGATACCAATATCCTTTCCCCACGCGTTGATAATAACCTCAATTCTATCTCCTGCACACAATCACTCCACCACCTCCTCCTCGTCACCACGTGACCCCAGAAGATCATCCAAAGCAAAAGATCCTGATCTTCTGACGACATCTGCTGGAATAGAGTCATAAGCAAAATATGGTTTCCTTCCTGCCATCATCATCAATTTGTTGACCACGGTCTTGCAATTGTCTGCAATCGTAACTCTTCCTTTCCGGCCCATCATAAGCACAATGATAATCACAACCAGAATTATAAGCACAAATCCGCCGTAATACCGATGTGGGTTTAGATACCAACTCAGTTCATGGGGATCGGCAATATACTCATTTTCATAATCAAAATGAGGGTATTTTGTTCCAGGGATTTCCGGTGTATAAAGTGGCCTTGGGTAAGAATAAGGAGATTCAGCACCATAATGGAAAGCATCTTCTCGTGGTGTATAGAGAAACCCTGGACGGTCAAGAGGAGCAATTTCACCATTCACTCCTAAATTATCAACAGTATAATTGTTGAACGCCTGCACGTACTCATCGTTGGCATATAGAACGGCTCTTCCGAGAGTCCATGAAAAAGACAGTTCTCCGATATCCTCGACCAATTGTAAAGATTTGAATTTCGAGTCTTTATTAGGAACTTCGTCGATCCCAATTCTGGGGAACCCAAGTCCCACATGGAGAAAGTTAAGAATCCACGATGCTTTAAAGCAAAGTTCAGCAAGTTCATCCTCCTTAATTCGATGATGTTTCTTTCTTGCATTGTTTCTCTCCACCATCTCAATGAATGTATGAGAGCACCATTGAGATGTAGCTGTGTAGAGCTTAAGGTAGTCGTATTTTTCCGACAGTGAGTCTCGAGGGATGTCCTGGTTCTTAAAAGTTTCATAGTCTTTTCTCCTTGATATCCGATCATAGGAAGAAAGAGCATTTATAGCGTCCCAGTAGCCACTAACGCCAAAGAAATGGTTAACGTCAAAATCAAAAGCAGGAATGAGATCGTTCAAAAGACATGCACTGACTTTGTTATTTTGATTTAGTTTCATACAGTCACCTTCTTTATTTCCTCCGTGGGTTGCGTTAGCTAATACGGGGAATATAGACGTAAGACAACGTTCAAAATCACTTTCACCGGTGAAATCCACTGCGGCGTTGTTAAGGGTCATTTTCGTAGTGAAACCTTTGGGTAAACAAGGATCGGAGATTGGCGTGCCAAAATGAGTTTTTTCAGGTGGAACATCATTATCGATCTTGTATTGTTCCACAAGAATCAGACGATACTTGCTGAGGGCCTGAAACATACCAAAACCAAGAAATGAGTCAGAAAATACACTGAATTTTTGAAATTCAGGAACTGTGTATTGACCAACCGTTGGATTCTCATCTCGGGAGTCCTTCTTCAATTTTGGCAATTGAGCCAACGATACTCTGTAGAGGTTATTCTCATGTTCCTGGGTTTCTGTAGCATTTGGCTGGAAAACAACCTGCGTAGAAGCACCACCCATATCAAGCAATCCATAGGTATTGTGGCCTTTTCCGTGGACGTGGTCTTCAGGCCAGTCAAATGATCCCACAAGGTAGTTAATAGATAACCAGCCGTAAAGGCCCTCAATGTCACCGTCAATGATGTTAACGTGGGATCTGCAATCAGGAAGGAAAAAATCGGAATTGGAGGAAAAATATGTACAAATATTCTCCAATATTGGGTCTTGTTCTTTTGGCGGCAAAAGTCTCATTCCAGCGGTGGCATGAAGGAAGATTGGAGTTCTATGATGTTGAGATTTGGGAACCACAGCACTAGCATAAGCAAGAAGAAAGCGGAGATGATGGTTCCCGATCTTTTGTGGGCTTCTATTAAAAGAAGAAAGTCCGGGAGAGATCTTCTTATGCCAATGTTTCATCAGTGACACCGCTGGGAACTTCTTCAACGCGTCATTTGTAGAGTTATCATCAGAGGAAGAGCCGGGCAAATGTTTGCTTTGGACTAAATTCACTTTAGGAACGGCGGAAAGATCAACGCCAGCGTCAAGAGCACTTCGTGGATTCAACCAGTTATACACGAAAACACGGGAACCTTTAGAGCCTGCATCGATAACAATAAAATAATCATAGGGAAGACCGTCTTTAGAGAAGACCGGTCCAGGTTCAATGGTCACTTTCTTATTTTTCTTCTCCTTATATGGAGATTCATCATCTGGAGGCATGATTATAGGAATAGATGAACGCGGTGAAAGTTATATGTCAATACCGTGCCTGTATGTAATCGGAAACAACGGAGAATTAAAGTAGTGAATATTGATTTTTTGGTTATATGATTTTGGATTTTTGGATTTTGGATTATTGGATTATTGGATTTTTGGATTTTTGGATTTTTGGATTTTTGGTATTGCTAGGTTTTTTTTTGTATTTTGCGTTGATGTTTCCATGGATGGTGATTTATGGGGTAGGAGCAGAAGTAGCAGAAACAGTAGTAGCAGAAACAGTAGTAGCAGTAACAGCAAGAAGAGAAGAAGTTGTAAAAAGTGAAATTATAGTATCAATAAGGAGGAAATATGGATATATTTATATTCCAAGGAGTAGCAACTATTGATAAATAATATTTTGCTGCAAATATGTACCCCTTGTTTTATGTTATCCTGGCTGCAAATATGCCCGCGCATAATTAAGTATAAATACGAGGCGATTCCGCTGATTCTCGCTGATTCTCGCCGTTAGGTGATAATCAGAATTCCAATGGAAATACTATAAGAAATCCAAAAATCCATAAGAAATCCATAAGAGATCCATAAGAATCCATAAGAAATCCATAAAGACCAAAATTCCCAATAAGATTTCCAAAAAAAATCAAATCTGAATTGAAATCAAAATCGAAGATGTGAATATTAGACCTGAGATAAAACTTCCAATAAAATATAAGAGTCCATAGAATCCATAAGAACTCCATAAGAATTCCATAAGAGTTCCATGAGGCCTTTTATAAGAATTCAAATAAGAATTCAAATACGAGTTGAAAACAGGAGTCAACTTAAATTGAATTCGATCAAATGATAATTACAAATAACAATTCAAATGAGAAGTCCAAGAATTCCAATTAGGTTTAGAAATCAAATAAGGTTTCTAATGAATCTTTCAATAAGAAATCCTTATTCAATTATGAAGTCAAACAAGAGTTCAAATTCAAATAGGAATCGAGAACTCAACTCAAACCAGAATTTCAAGAGTTCCATCAAGAGTTCAATAAGAATTTCAATAATATTCCAAATCAGGATTAAATTTCAATGAGAATTCGAGAGGAGTTTGAATACGAATTAAGAATTCAAGAATCCAATGATTCAAGAATCAATACTTCAAGATTCAAGATTCAAGATTCAAGATTCAAGATTCAAGATTCAAGATTCAAGATTCAAGAATTCTTGAATACTTGATCTACATGGTGATCGTCACATTAACCATTAAAATAGAACAGACCCAAAACTCAAACAATCACACATTTATCCTCCTTTGGAGCCTCGGGATTATGGACTTTTTCAATTTCATCAACCAATGACTCAAAAGATTTGTTAATGTTGATGTTATCCCTTACTGAAGTCTCCAAATATACACAGTTAAATTTCTGTGCTAGACGTTGACCTTCAGCTTTTTCTACCAGTCTTTGAAGATTAAGGTCACATTTGTTGCCGACTAAAACCATGGGCATGGAATCTGCTCCAATGGAATTTAGAATCTTATCTCTGATTACTTCCATCAAATCGAAAGATTGTCTTGAAGTCACTGAAAAGACAAGCAAATATCCATGGATTCCGATTAAATGCTTTTCATTCATGATACTGAATTCGTCCTGTCCTGCAGTATCCAAGATTTCTATGGCATAATCTTGGTTTTTGTAACTTAGATTCTTGGAAAACTGATTTTCAATTGTTGGATAATATGATTCCACAAAATGATCCTCCACGAATCGAACCGTCATTGACAGTTTTCCAACTGACCTTGATCCAACCACTGCTATCTTTCTTGCTTTCACCATATT
>JAJMHH010000002.1:289585-333315 GCA_030582955.1 Osmozyma tolerans
TTTTTTTTTTTTTTTTTTTTTTTTTTACTTTGCTCGGTGCCTGTATGTGTCAAGGCAAGATAACCGAAGGTTTTTCGCGACAGATAAGCTACGAATGCTTACGTAATCAGAACTTTTAGGTTGAAAACTAAAAAGCTGCAAGCTTGAAGTTGGTGAAAGCTAAAATTCAGAATATATGAAGTGGCAGATTTTGAAGTAGCTCAAATGGCAATTATCAACTGCTTAAGTGGCCCACTTGAGAACTTCCAAACTGGTGACAACAATAAATATTGTTGTTGGTAAAGTCAAAATGACATAACCCCAAAATAAAACACCAGCCATTTCTTTTTGATAGATATTGTTGAGTTGGGTAATTTGGGATAATTGAATTGCTGGTGGAGACATTGTGAGGATAAAAGCCACAATAAGAAAGATTGGGTCGTCCAAGATGGAAATATTGATGAATTTCACACAGAGGGCAATAAGTGGGAGCATGATAAAAGATGGCAATATCATCCTTGATAAAAGTGAAGCAAACACTATTTTGGTGTAATTCTTGGAAGCAGGAGGAATGTCAGCAGATGGATATAAATTTGATCCCAAAACAATCAAAATCAATGGAATAGACACATCACCCAAGTTTGAAATGGACTTTGTCACGGTGTTCTTGACAAACGATTCTTGGAAAAATGCTTTTTGCAATGAAGGAACGGATGCGATAATGACAGAAACCACCATTGCGTAAAGTGGAGGGTTCATGAATGCTAGGATATTGGCAACAGGACGCCAGTTGGTGAAACGTGTCCATTTATCCCTGACAAAAGACATGGATGCACTAGTTTGGAGTCTTTTCATTGGGTCGTCACGATAAATGCTGGAATTTTCAGATGTTCCTTGGTTTTCTCCACCACTTGAGTTCAATGATGGAGATGATGAAGGTCTTGAAAGATGCGTTTCTGGTGCTGGAGGTGCAAACGAAAGAGCCTGTTGTGATTCTGGATCATCAAAGTACCGTTGTTGCTGAGGAAGTTGAACAGCAGCGTTAGAGTGAAGACTCAATTCTTCAGAAGAGCGTTTGCGCAAAAGGATATTGAACCCCCAAGACCATCTTAAGATTTGACCCAATTGTTGAAAAATCAAGAGATACAAAATACCTCTAGAAGCAACACGGTCAGAATCATCGTTATCAATTCTATCCCATAGCAAATCCGGTAAAGTATATGATAATGACATGGTTAAAGACACAGGCAAAGAGTTTGAGTTGCCAAAAACAGCCATAGCGGTGACAAAATCGGATTCTGGGTCATTAAGATGGAAGTATCGACTGGATAATCTCGAGCAAATGTATGAAATGGCAGTGGACATGGCATAGAACACTGGGATAATGACAATGTCAATGATTTTATTGACAGAAAGTGATGAAGCCAATTTGGTGAATAACAAGCATGGAGTGAATAAATCCACATTCAATTTTGACAAGATTTTCTGTCCTGATGATGGAAGAAGTTTTGTTTTTGCTGCGATGAACCCAGCCAAACAGATAATCACTGTTTCTAGAACGGCTTGCAAAGTAAGGAAGGAAATTTGCAAAAACGATAAATCATCATTATTTTGTGACTGTGGGTCTGTTGAAAATAATTGAGATAGTAGGAGCATGAGGAGATGAATTAATGGAGTGGTTAAAAAATGAGTTGGTTATGGAAATTGCTCTGTTCTTTTTTATTCTGCTTTTTTTTTTGCGAAGAAGTCCGATTTGGCAATTATGGCGTGCGCTTTGCGAATGCCGCGACTCCGGCACGATAGATAAGATAGCAATGCCACGGGGTCACTCAATCAATGGATGTACTGACCCAATGGTGTACGGATTTTGGATGTCTATGGTGTACTGGTTTCGGGTGTCTATCCAGTTGTGTAGAAATTTCGGGATGTCTGATTTCCGAATAGCTGATTTTGGAAATATCAAATTTCAGTTATGGATATAAGGGAACTTGGCGCTTTGCTGTGGAAAGAAGAATTCTTTTGTGGATGTTCGCGATTATATATCCTAACACGGAAAAACTATGCAAATTACGGTGGCAAAAAATTGTAAAAATGTGAAACTGGCGCAACCGCAATATTCGGGAAATTAATCCGAGAAACAATCCTTAAGACATTGGTACTGCAGTCAAACTCACGGTCGCAGTTCCGCCTTTATCGTCTGTAGTGCTTTTTAGCACGTGCAATACACGTGCACAAACAGAATCTTCCACCACATTTCCAAAATCCAGCCCTTACTCTATTGACTCTCAGACGGTCCATAGCAAAAAAGATCCCCGTCGCTGGCTATGCAAACGCATCACGTGTACAATAATCCTGGTGTACGGGTGTGCATTTGACGAAGAAATGCCACCATTTCTTTATAATTCCCGCCACCCACTTTTTTTCCCAGTTAAACTCTTCAATAATCCAATATATGGCCAGTTCCTGTATAATTATCATTCGTCTATGGCTAATTGATGGTATATGTCGGATAAACCACTGTCCCAACTAGGAATCATGACTAATTCACTTTTCCGGAAAAACTCCGAAAATAAACCTATATTTCCAACCGATTATTCCTTCCATAACCTTCCCTGGATACCATCTACTCTGATTCCTTGATGTCAAAATCTACATCTTCAATAAAGTGTCCTGCACATAATGCATTCTACTATCCTCTGTTGGTCTCCACTATCTTCTATGATCTCCACTATCCTCTGTGATCTCCACTTTTATCCACTGAGAATAGGAGAAATTCCCAGCATCTATATCCTGAAACATGCTTTCTGACCTCCTATCGCCTCTACCCATGGCCATCTAGTTATGTGCAGGATGTTTTATAAATAATTTGGTTTGAAGTAAACTTCATGGACACGACTACGAAATGATAATTCGGATGATAATTTACCGGATCTGAGTATTTCTGCTTCAATATGGGTCGTTCTCTGTCTGTTAAACTAAGGGGGATTGAGGGGGCATCTCCTGATATGGTGTACGGATGTCTCCCATTGTTTATGTAAACAGTGAGACATTCGCAGGAACATACTACTTTCTTCTTTCCAACACCAGACAAAAACACGGTTTTACTAGGCAAATATTGCCTGAATTGTTGCTATTAAGTCTTTAAAGAAGCTTGCTACGCGTCGAATTTCCTAATTTGGTAATCCTTATCTGGATATTCCCCCCGTCTCCATGAACCAGTGGCAATTTGAAGATTCCGATGAATCGCCGCTGGCTCCGCTGGCCCTAGATTTCCTAGCGCTGGCCTCTACGCCATTACACGTTTCACATGCCAAATCCGCTATGTTAATTTCTCCAATGAAAAAGCTAGATCGGCTTCACATCACCCTGAGAGACAAATTCCATATCCACAGTGACGTCGGTGGAGAGGATGATATTTATAGTGATCATGACGGATTCCTTCATACCAGTCATGACGCAGATGCTGGTGATAATAGTGATGTTGGTCACGTGGGGGACCGTTCTGTGCATGAAGAAGATAATGAAGAATCCGAAGACGATGAGTTTGCAGCGAACCAGACGCTAGCGACGGAGTTTTCCGAAGAAGAATATGATGATGATGGGCCGATTGCACGTGACTCACATATGTCGCTGTCGGTGCCATCACCGACATTTGTCCGAAAACGGAAACATGGTGATTCTTCTAGTATGGTGATTACGCCACAATTCACTCAACGGCGGTTCCGATTATCGGCAAACCAGTCGATTCCGGTATCGGTATCGTCATGTGACTCGCTTCTGAAGATCAGTTTCTCCAATTCTGACTCGACTCCGTGTCCGGCACAACCTCGAAAGCGGTTAAAATTTAATGAAGCAGAGTGTACGCCACATTCGCCATCTGAATCCAATCCGCCACGTGGTTCTGGCAAATCCAGAACTTCCCTCAATCTTTCCAAATCCACAAAAGTACCTGCTTGTTCTGTTCCTCTCATTACGCGTCTCAATGATGCCACCACCGACGACATTGAAAACGTGGAAAACGAAAATGTTGTGGAGAACGAAAATCGAAACCTTCACTCATCTACTCCTTTAAGTCAATCCACACCCGCAAACTCCCGTCCTCCATCTCCAGGTACCGATGATACATCTGCCAGCATCAACGGTTTTTCCTTTGTGAACAACTCGTTCAAATACAAAACCCCACAATCAAGACCTACATCTGCTTATCCGTCCAGACCACGATCTCAATTGCTACGGTCTGCGTACAACGCCAACACTTACCAGATGGTCGGAGAAATGCCCGTTTCGGCCGCCGGATTAATGGATGAGGCAAATGAAGACGTACATGTCGGAGATAAGCGGATTAACGATCCATATTTAGTGGCACCGGTGATTGAAGAGGAAAGTGATATTCGTGAGATGTACCTTTCTTCTACAAAATTGCCTATTCGGTCTTATGTTTCTGGAGATAGAGAGTTTTCCAAAAATGATATTCTTACCGTTCTTGATGATAAATGTGCAGTTTTGGATTTCTACAAATCCATTTATACCTCGCAAGACGGGTCTCTTCTCCAATTACTTAAAAAAGAACGTCTTCGTTGGCATCCAGATAAATGGATCAGCAAAATCGATAATTCTCCATTTGATATGGATATTATCCGTGCTGTTAGCCAAACTATCAACGCTCTCATCGATACCATTTGATACATCACGTGCCATGTCCTTTACGATTATTTATCCATTATGAAGCATACGATCATTTATAAGCATTCATTTATATCAACTTGTCCACTTCATTTATATTGTCAACTGTTTACGCTGGATTATCCTTGGGCGTAGCAGCCCCACTTTCTTGTCCAGTCCCAGTCTTGTCATCATCAAGATCAACATCTTCTTCTTCCTCTAGATCCTCCTCTCCAATATCTTCTTCCTCTGCAGGATCTGCATCTTCTTCTTCCTCTTCTTCTTCGTCTTCTTCTTCCTCCTCGTCTTCTTCTTCCTCTTCATCCTCCTCAACCGGTTGTTCCGGTGGATACTCGTCCGGATTGGAGTCCTCATTATCCCAAACAATATTAAACCTAGTAACCCTTGGTTTTTCCGCTAGTATATTCCTTACCACGTGATCCACTTGAACCTTAGCTGGCGGATTTTCCCTTAGTTCTTCCGAATCATACTCGTTATTAACGTAGTACCCCACACGAACGAACTCGCGTCCGGCGTAAGAACAACTAAGCAAAATCACTGTAACACTGACCAACTCACTGGCAGGAATCAACTCTGGTGATGGAGGATCCGCTTGAAACAAAAACTTGTTGATTCCAACGGGCACCGGGCCCACGAGAATGGAATCAAGTTCCTGATCGTGGTCTAGTGACCTAGAACTACCCACATACGTGAGTTTCCATTCAAGATCTTCCTTTAGTGGTTCCAAGCATTCGAATGTTATTTCAAACTCATATGGGTCGGAAAATCTCGCTGGATTGTTGAGCACTTCTATGCCTAACAATGAAACGATGGACATGATGACTTTGGTGTTTGGTTTTGTTTGAGACGCGTATCAAATAGTTGAGTATGTGCAGGATGCTTTTGGTCATTCTGACCATCCTGCAAAAGCAGGATGGGAACATCAACAAACGGAGCTTTTAGTCCAACCCAAGTCTTTATGCCATCGAGCAGCAGGAAATAGTCACATGAGAATGGAAGGATCCTGGCCTTTAGACTCAAGTGTAAATTTGATAATATGCAGGATTCATTTAAAATCTGTCACCATAATATCTTGATTAGTTTTTGGAGGATTCCGGTGGGAAACAAATTGGTTGTTTCTGGGGAGTACCAGTGGTTTTCCGTCTGGTGTCATTATTAGTCTGGTTGTAATTTTGTGTTGGCTCTTGGTATTTGGTACCGGCAATGGTGAGAATAAACACCCGTGCACCATCAACAAATATGAAATCCACACAAAATTTAAAATCAACCCAATATTGCAAAATGAGCCAGTCACAGGATGCACTGCAAGCATCCAATCATGATTCCACGTTTTCTCTGCAAGATAATGGACAAATAGCAGAAAAAGATAATCATCAAGAATTTGTGGATGGTGAAGAAGATCCTGATTCAATAGATTATAACAGATTGTATGAAGAACTTCAAGCACAATTTCATGAATCTTATGCCATTTCTCAAAAACTATTCCTCACAGAAAGAACTCAAAGACAAGCTCTTTATTATCATAAACGTCGTATAGACGCATTGCTTGATTATTTGGGAGAATTAGAGGAGGATAAGGAACCTGAACATGACAGAAATCAAATCCTCAACATCATACAAAAGAAACCTCATCTTGAAGAAACTCTCCTTCCACTTTTGGATATAGAATCCGGGAAACCACCATCGCAGATTCCTCTAAAGCAAGCATATAATATTGACCTTGCCACAGAAGAAATGATCCCAGGAATTGCTAACGACGAATTGGATTCTGCAGAACTTAATCCTCAAAATACCGAAATGTGGGTTCGTCGCAACTATTCTTATTTAGTTGTGTCGAAATTCAAACCTTTAGATATTCGTGCTCGTGGTGTTCGGGAATATCTTGATGTTCCTCTGCAAAAGAAGAAAAGAAGAACCCAATAATATCTTCTATCTCTTGCTGAGCTTCCTTTGGTTCTGTTTAAAAAAGAACTCCATGATCTTTATAACATTGAAAAGCCCAAAGACAAATTTCCTTGTCTTATACTTGAATTTTCCCTTATCCACCAAACGAATCGTCTTAAGAAAAAGGAAAGGATTCTCAAACACTTGCGGACTCTCTGCTTTGATGGCTTTTAACTCCTTCATGGCTTTCCGTTCAATTTTGCCCAAAACAGAGCTAAGATGGTTAATGAGACTCAACACTTTATCATTGAGCTTTTCAAATGTCTCAGCACCTGCTCCAACATCCTCATCTAAATCAAGCGGCTGGTTCGCCCATAAACTGCCGTCATGACCACCGTAAAGCAGAAAGTAACTCGAATCTTGGAACGGGTTCAAAATCTCAAGGTTAAACACGTTTTTATCTTGCAAGCTGCTCGGATATGCAATCAGCAAGGGCTGATCTGTACCAAGACTATCAACACAAGTCCAATTCATGTCGTCAAGCATTTCGACTCCTTCACTGGTGGCTGCTAGTTTCCCTAGCTGGTGGAAAGCAACTCCTCGAATTTGCCATACTCTTGAGTTTTGGAAAAGCTGTAAGATCAACTCCAACACATGACTATTAAACGGGCTGGACGCTGGACTGTAAAGCGGATCAAGAATCTGGATACCGAATTTGGAAGAAGCAATTTCCCCAATTATCCAGAGATTCTGCTTTAACCGCATCAAGAGATACTCTTCCTCGTCGTCGCTCGGTTTGAAGATATCACGGTTGAAAATATGAAGCGACGATTTGGACAGTTGAGAGTGGCTTTGATCGTTGGTTCCGTCAAAAGAATCTGATGGTGTGGGTGTGGAATATTCATCCATATTGAGCAAATCTGTGCTTTTGGCCTTTTTATGACTAGCCAAAGCGGCTGTCGTTGACTCGTCGAACTTGGTGGTGACGAAAGAGTCAATGAGCCCGAGTTTCTCCACAATTAAGAATGTTTTCGTGATAATCTCATCTAAACATCTCCTGTTGGAGTTGAAAAAGAGAAACCCGTCCTCCGTAGCAAGAAGATAATGGAAGAAATGGTGCAAATCGTCCGCTTCCTCTCTTTCGCTGGTCTTGACCGCTTTGCTAAACGGTACCAAGCTCCCTTGTAAAGTTTCTTCAACCGAAAGCAAATATTCACACCCTTGAAGTTGACGAATGCTTTCATGGAAGTATTTCTCAATGATTCCGTTTTCAAGTAATAGCCTAAATCCTGGTGTGGTGGTGCAAAATGCCAGTATTAACGCTCTTCCTTCCTTGCAAGACATGAGCTTCTTCACTGAAGGTTTCAACGAGATGAGATCATTGATCTTGGCAAGTCGGTCGTGAATAATGAAAAAATCATGCAAATGTCCAATAGCTTGTTGCACGACAATGTCGTTCATATCGTAGAGCGAGTTCACCAAGTTCCGTAAGATAAACTGCTGACATTCCTCTGCTTCTAAGAGTTTGGGAACAATATTGACCATTAAAAACACTTTGGTCTCAACTTGGCCCGTGGTCATTGCTTGGGACAAGATAATCCGGAATGGACTTTTCAAGTGGAAATTGAGGCTGCTGAAAAGATTGCACACCAATTGGTTATTTGCTCCATTCATAGCATTTGCTTGAATTATGTCAGAGATCAAATGTAAAAACTGCCACTCTTCTAGGATTTGAAGACCATACTGACTAGACGAAAGTATACCAACAAATTTGACATACCCCACAGTGAGGGTACTCTCTAGCATTGCTGTAGAAAGGAAAGGTTCCTCCGCCGAGATTCCACTTTTCGGACTCACCTGAGCAAAAATTTCCGCTAATTGTGGCATCAATTTGTTGGTCAAAAGGTACCTGAAGCCAGCCTCGTGTTTGAGAAGAGCTTCTATTAGTTGGCATCCGACAGAAACCAATTTTTTGGGGTTTTTGAGTTTGGTGCTCTTTGTATCTGTAGGATGTAGTGGAATACGGCTGAATCGATATTTGAATGGACGAAAGAAAGATAACAAAAGTTTGAGTAACTTGGGGTACTTTTCTTGG
This sequence comes from Osmozyma tolerans, assembly GCA_030582955.1. Lineage (NCBI taxonomy): Eukaryota > Fungi > Ascomycota > Pichiomycetes > Serinales > Metschnikowiaceae > Osmozyma > Osmozyma tolerans. The sequence continues at coordinate 298,227 of JAJMHH010000002.1, forward strand.
ATATCATTGAATCTTTTGGAGCTTCTCAAAGGACCCTGGCAGAGATGAGAAATCTGATTCCAGTTCCAGTCCTCAAACTCCTTCCCTGTGAGAAGCCTGGTTTGTGTAATCAATGTCTTGAGATCAGCATCATCTAACAGTACCCTGGAAGTCACGATCATGTCCTTCACGTAGGACTTGATATGGTTTCGTTTCCGATCATCCAACCCGGAAGTCATTTGCGACTTAGCAGCCGACTCAATTTTTGAGATAGAACTCATGGACAACGAGCGACGATAAGCATCAAACAATTGAGTGTTGTAGTAAGCACTGGGTAATAATCTTGTTGACATTTGAAGCACGTTTGTCAAGAGAAAAGTGGCCTTTAATGATGTTGAATCGTCCAAGACCGTACTATCAATAACTTCAAACACCATGGGGACAATTCCACAGTTGATCAACACTTTAAGCAAGAAGCCCTGGTAATTTGAAATAACAGTATACTCAAAGCTTTTTGGCGATAGCTTTGGGAATTTATATGTAACCACCTGCTGATAGTGATCACTCTTTTTAATGTAGGCATAGTATCGAGCCCACAAATCGGCCACAGATGAGTCTTGCACCCACGGTAATGGCTTTATCAACAAAACGTCCAAAAGAAGATCAAGAATGATATTGCGGAGGTGGGTATTTTTGCATTTTAGGTTGGAAATGAGGATTTGCAATGACTCAAAGTTCTTATGGGAGAAACAGATCAAACCATTCCAACACTTCAAGAAAAGTGAAAGTAAGAATGATATCTTCAATGCACGATTGTGGTATCTTCTTGAGTTGGAGTTTGGCAGGTCCACATCATCATCATCGAGAAACAATGAGAAAACCGAGGTCAAAGAAGCCAAATCTAGACCGTTTCTTAAGAATAACCTTGCATTTGGTTTGTCCAAAAGCGAAACTAAGACAAACATGCAGGGCAAAGCAATATCAGGGGAGCCATTTATGACCAAGGAAATGATAAGACGTAAACCACCGCCATGGAAGGCAATGTGGGGTTTCACGAGAGACAATTCAGAGATTGTCTCGATGCAGAATTTGATAAAATGCAAGGGTAAGCTTCGTTCTTGATAGTCTGAGGAAGGATTTTGGGCACCATTGGCCGAGGAGGAAGGATGTAATTCATTATCAGAGTCATTTTCATGTTCAACAAGGGCAACAAGAGCCTTGACCACGCCAATAGAGATGTAGTTGGAGCCGTTGGGGACGAGAAGGAAATGACGGATTAATTTAAGTGCCTCCTGTTTTTCAAGAAGAGGGGTCGGTGTAGATAAGGAAACGATTATGCAAATAAGGATCTTGGACGATACCAAGAACTCGATAGAATCAGCTGAAACGATGGAATATCGAAGAACTCTATAAGCAGCACAGCGTAATTGTGGTGCTGGGTGGTAGAACATAAACACTATTCTAGAAACAACATGCTCAAAAGCGATATCACTTTTTAGGGAAGGGGACTCTTGAAGTAGTCGAACTAATTGGTTACATTTGTTGATAACCGAGTAAACGTCATCTTTTTCCTTCACTGTAAGACTCAGGAGGATATCAGTGAATACCCAGGAGGCGGCGCCAGAGCCGGAGTGATCGGGATGATGAAACAGGGAAGAATGAGAACGCAGTGACGATGAAAGGGAGCTCGTTTTCGGATGACGATATTGAGGTTTACCTTCAATCGGGCTTATGCTTAAAGCATCTAGATTTGTTGGAGGCATCGACATGAACCACGGGATAATCAGTTAGGAACAGAGGGTAAATACACGCTCGCGGTTAGTAGTTATCATTTGAGAGGGAGATGCGCGATCTGATTATGTAATCGAGTCGAAAGACATGGATGTTCAAAATGCAATGAAAAGATGAAAAGATGGAGACTGGATGGAAAGATTTGGAGCTGATGAGAGACTCTGATGGGATTATAGTAGATTGATGATCATTTGAGGATTTGGTAGAAAGGACGGTAAGAAATAGTAAAATATAGAGACAATAAGGGGGAGAAAAAAAAGTAGATGATCGAGGAAATCGAAGTAGCTTTATATAGACTATAGTGGGGTCTTTAGTTAAATATTTATTTGCAAGGAGGTTAAGGGATGAAGAGGGGTGCATGCAGCTATAGTTTTTCCGAAGATTTTATGAAACTACATATTTGCAGCCGTTCTGCATAAGGGATCAATAGGGTAAAATCTAAAGTGAGATGTCCCAAAATTGCCATAACTACAGTGTGCGAATCCTCACTTCTATTAAGCCAACAAGCTGAACTTCAATATTTCCATTGTGGAATATATGATTATAGTCACGTGGTTTTGATCACGTGGTTTTTGTCATCCTTTTCGGTTCACGTGACTAACAAAATGCAGGGTTCAGGGTCTGCGGGGATAACGATAGCAGGATGTACCGATTTCAAAGATCCGGTGAATGGAGAGCGGGGATTTTTTTTATAGTGTGGCTGTGGGCAAATGCGGGAGATCACGTGAGCGTTTTTTTTTTTTAAAAAAAAGAAATGCGGAGCGGTGAAATCATGGGCGTGGTGAAAAAATGGACTTCACAAAAATGAGCCACGTTAGGTGAAGACGCCTGAAGAAGGGACAGCGAGTAGTATATGCAGGAATCGGTGATTTAAACGTAGGAACTGTCGGATTGATTATAGGAAGTAGTGAGCTATGTGCAGGTAAAAGATGCATATATGCAGTCTTGGGGTTTCGACAGACACATATAGAGGGAATTTATAAAAATGGGTTATATGCAGTATGATTGTATATAGTAGGATAGTACGAATAACAACACAAAAAAAAAAAGTAAAAGTAGCGCTGGACTTGAAGGTCATCTTATGTCGGTAAGGCACGAATGTGCATGGCCGAATGATTTCGAAAGGGTTCACGGCTGCACAAATTGGATGATTTTATAAAGAAAATGGCGGAAAAAATAAGGAATTTTCCGAAACGGATTTTTCAAATTCTCCGTAGGTCGTGTGAATTGGAGAATTTAACCTAAGAGGCTTTTTTAGAATATTTTGTTTTAATCTTATGGATGGGGATTTTTTATTTTTACGTTTGTTTGCCATGTCATTCGCCGTGGATTGTATACAGTCCGGGTGCGAATTATCGGGCATCATCATTGCCATTTGGTAATCCCCCCGTTTCCTGCCATTTTCGTATATTTGAAATTTTCACTCTATAACGTCATGACCGGACTCCTTTTTTTTTTTTTTTTTTTTTTTTTTTTTTTTTCCGTAATAAGATATTTACGTTGACCCTGTAATGAAGAACAATGGAGGGTTGCTAGTCTTGAAACTTTAATGGAACATTGCTGAAACACTGATGAAACACTGTTGAAACATTCATGAAACATTGTTTAAACATTGATAAAACTTTTCAAATGGTAATTTTTGGTCTCACTGCAGTGTAGTGACCATGTATCAGGTTGCTTTTCTTTTTTTTTTTTTTTTTTTTTTTTTTGTTTTTTTCGCTTCTCTGTGTATGACCCATTTTGTTATCTCGCGATATCGTATTGGTCCCATTCGCATTGTTCCACTAGGCCGAGTTGCCAAAACACTAAAATACTAGATCAAAAAATAATAAAAAAACAACTAATATAAATTTTGATTCTTTGATGAATACAAGATTTTCAAAAATTCTACTATTATTAAATTTTTTAAAAATCTTCAAAATTGAAATTTTCTCTTTTTATTCTTTTTTCTTTTTCCTTTTTTTTTTTTTTTTTTTTTTTTTTTTTTTTTTTTTTTTTTTTTTTTTTTTTTTTTTTTTTTTTTCTTTTTTTTTTTTTTTTTTTTTTTTTTTTTTTTTTTTTTTTTTTTTTTTTTTTTTTTTTTTTTTTTTTTTTTTTTTTTTTTTTTTTTTTTTTTTTTTTTATTATTGATTTTCTTTCTTTTTTTCTCCATTTGTTATCTTCCTTCGTTTCACTTTCTTTTTCAAACAACTCACTAAAAAAAAATCCACAAATTCTTTATTCAATAAATTTCTTCATTTTTCCTTTTCTTCTTCCTTCCCTTCCTTCATCCAATACTATCCTCCTTGCTAATCTATAGTCGCCCATTCGCTGACTAAATCTTTCTTGTTTACTATCGTGATTCCTAATTCTTTATCCTTCTGATTATCATGGACTCCGATATTGGCGACAAAAACCGCATGTCGATGTTTTCTTTTGCCTCTAAAGGCGAAAATCCACAAATGGACGATCAACCAACATCTCCGTCTCAAATGTCCTCTCATATTTCACTGTCAACAAAACCTCCAAAAAACATCCGCTCTCTTCTGAGTTCTTCTCTTCAAGCAAGCTTATCTTCGTCGAAAAATACTCAGTTAAGCAGTCCTGTTTGTCTGCCATTATTGGAATCTAATTCATTATGTGATAATCCTGATTCTAATATCTTTGAACGTTCCGTCCAGGATTTGTCTGCTCCAGTGAAACACGAGGATTGCATCCCCCCTGCCTTGGATGCTACTGCTCGTATCTTGGGCTCAAAGGATACAAATTTGGATGAAGTGGAAATGGTTTATTCCAGTCGAAGAAACTCCTCGGTTATTGGCTTGAATATGGCTTTAGGAAGACCTTGTGCTCCTTCAAGAAAGAATTCTGTCTATTCCATGAATAACGCTCTTTCCTCCTCCTCCAACAACAACATCAACAGCAATATAAACTCCTCGGCTCAAAATATCCCAATTGCTCCTTCCAACGCGTCTCTGTCGTCAATATCTCATTTTCCTCCTCAACTGCCTGTCTCGCCACCCAAATTGAGTTCTTCCAAATCGTCTGTGTCGTTTTACTCATACAATGACATGATCAACAACGATGAATTTGCCCGCAGACCTTCCTTGTTGCCTTCCTTCAGTCATACAGGAAATCCTGGCTCAAGTGCTTCAATGTCGAGAAAAATGAGTGCTGCTTCCAACTTTTCCCTTAATGGTACTCTGACTACGCCGTCCACAAACCCATTTTCCACCTTCACTTCCAGTCCATCCCCTTACACCACTGCCTCGTCCAACAATAACAATAACAATTACAACAAACTCTCGAGAAAATTGACTCTGGCATCTGTTTCGTCTGCAGGAGTTACTCCACAATCTCAATTATCAAAACAATTTGCTCCACGCCAGCCTACTTCAGGAGTTCCGTCAAGAAAACCGTCTAAGAAGGAAAAATCGGAAGTAGAAAATTCTTCAAATAAGTTTATGATCAGTCCTGAATCGTCTGAATCTGAAGATAATGAGATATTCTATCCTGCTACATCTAATCCAGAAATTGCAACGAGGAGAAGATCAGTGACATCACTGAGTTCCAATTTGCCTGATAATGAGTCGCTTATTTCTGCTTCTATGGGAGATTGCATCCGGGAATGCACTTCTCAAATTGGAGGTTCTTCTTAAGACTACAATCATTGAGTGAATGTGGTCCAGACTAGTAATTGAGTTGCTAGACTAAACCAGCCAAAAAAAGAAGGAAAAAAAAAAAAAGAAACAAAGTATCAAAGAAACGAAGAAACAAAGTTGAAAAAAAAAAAAAAAAATGAAAAAAAAAAAATGAAAAGAAAGGAGAAAATTATTGTTGCAAATAAGAATTGTGATTAAATTTGACTAAATAGTAGATAAGTAAATCTATTCAGCTAAATAGTTCTTCCGGTTGGCAGTACGAACAAAACGTCTAGCCTTCCACTCAATATCAGCATCCTTATTGTCTATAAGACCTAATCTTAGTTCATGAAGACGCATTTCAAAACGAGGACCAACTTCACTAAGTTCAACAGAATCCTTGGTTTTCACAAACACGTGATGACGCACACTGATAAAATCATCATTATTGATAAATGTAATGACACGTGACGAGTCACGTTTTGCTCCCGGTGGGAATAAATGTTTCAAGATAGACACCACTCTTTGGCCAAGACGGGTAGTAAAATTCTCAAATATCAAATGTGGATACGCCTCGGATATGTTTCCTAATTGGGGCAAGTCATGTCTGAGTTTCACGTTATGGAGAGTGAAAATGGCCGAAGGGCCATGGGGGAAATGGGAAATGGTAAGTGACGTGGGCACACCACGGTGTTCGTGAAGGACTACTAGGTCATCCACAGCGGCTCTTTGACATGATCTTACCAAATCGGGTATAATGTAATTACCGCGGTTCAACTTCATGGAATTAGGGAACATCAACTTAATTTCTTTGGAAAACTGAAGCAATTTAGCCAGCGGAGACCGTGACGTTGTCACTATGATCTTCGGCTCTTTAATGCCACTGGTGGCCAGGTATTCATCGTCAATATCAACCTGTTCACTTTCATCAAATCGGAAATTTTTGTGTAGTTCAGTATCTTCACTGAGCTCTTTCGGAAGGGGCTTTCCTGAAGCTAAAGCTGCTTTAAGTTTTTGTCTTTTTTCAAGTTGTGCTGTTTCTTGAAGCTCTATGGCTTTTCTGTAGAGGTATTCTCTGCGTTCTCTTGCTTGTCTTCTGATCATTGTGGTGGTGATGAGATGAGATGATGGCTTCTTATGTGAGTCTTATGCACGTGCAAAGCACGTGCGTATTACGTTAAAACCATTTGCATATCGTATGATTCACGCTTAGTTCACAAGTGCGATGCACGTGCAGAATATTACATTTCTCAATCATATCATTACAGTCTCTTGGTCACGTGCAATATACCATACCAATTATTGCAGTGTACGGAAGCCTACTTTTATACTATAAACTATATACTCTAAATTATACTACAGTTAGTATAGTATACTTTACTCCTATACTACAATACTACAATATATTTTACTATACTATACTACTATACCATACTATACTATATACTAGTATTTGGTAATTTCCCAATAAATATCAATATAAATCAATATAGATCTTTAAATATTATTATATATTTAAAATTTTTATATTTTCATATTCTATATACTATATACTATATACTATATACTATATACTATATACTAGTATACTATCTATATTAGTATATTACTTTGAACAATACTAATAAATATATTCAATTCAAGTTGTCATTTGAAGTTTTCGAGTTATTTGATTCCTATGCACTTTATTCTATACTCTCTATGCTATATTCTATATACTCTATACTATATACAACATACTAAATACAACATACTATATACTACATATATGTCCTATTATACTAAATACAACATATATACACTATTATACTGATATATTAATATACTAATATACTAAATTAATAAATTACAAGGACCTATACCATTATATACTTATAATAGAATATACTATATATACCATTAAATAATATGTATCAGTATGTTAGTATGTATATACTAATATATACTTTATACTTGTTTAACGGCACGTGATTTTCCTTTTTTAATATATACTATGTACTAATACTATATACTTATATACTAGAGTATTCTATATACTAGAGTTTTCTATATACTAGAGTTTTCTATATACTAGAGTTTTCTATATACTAGAGTATTCTATATATACTATAAACCAAGTTATATCATTTTACATCATAGTAATTATTGAGTAGTAAATATATACCAAAATGACTAATATTTACTATGTATACTACTTTAAGTTCTTATGTGCCAATATATCAAGTACTACACTGTACTATACACTATACTATACTACTATACTACTATTCTATACTACTATACTACTATACTACTATACTGCTATATATTATTACCAAGCCTAAATAGCCTATATAGAAGTGGGTATGGAACTTTAAGGCGATTAGAAATATGGTTATGGTAGAAATTAGGTGAATTTCAACGATTTTCTTCAAATGACTTACCCCCTAAACTACTACCCCTAGGCGCGACATTGTCGTTTTAGCAGCCACGACATTTGGTCCCACATCGACCTTTTCCTTTTTTATCATTTGTTTATATAATGACGAGGTTATTATAATATGATGTCATATACATTAATCAATAATGAAGGGCAAGATAAACAATAAAGAATTGGCCATTTGAAAATTCTTCGAAAAGGCTATATTATTGGATATTACAAATCCACTATCAAAATAATCACCAGTATTATACATCAATTAAAATTACCTAATATGGCATTAGCTAGTATGAAATTAGCATTTTAGCCATCTACCAGGTTTTTATTCAAAGTATATATAAAAAAGTGCTCTAATTATTTATTTGAAGTAATATAGTGCTTTCAGTAATACTTCTTTGAAGCATATAGTGCTTTAAGTAATGATTATTTGAAGTAATAATATTAACAACATCTAGTGAATAGCAACATTATATTATGAAAATATTATAAAAAACAAAAAGTCAAATAATAACAAAAAATAATAATATAAATCCATCATTAGCATATATAATATCACTAAGTACATTAATTAACCTATATATTTATACCAGTATTTTTAAAGGAATTTTATATTATTGTTGTCAAATTCGAATCAAAAGGATATATGTTTTATTTATTCTTTTAAGATATAATTTAATCTATTATTCATAGTATTATTCCATTACCTATTATAAAGTTATATATATCACATGTATTGCGGAGTCAGCTATGATATATTAAACACTGAAATTAGATATTAGATACCAGAAATTAGATATTAGATATTAGATATTAGATATTAAATACCAGATACTAGATATTAGATATATTATCTATAGAATATTGTCCTAAAGAGAAGATATCCTACTTTAATCTAATTATTTATACTATATTATGTTAATTCTATTTCTACCTACTAATGCATCTAGATACAAGGTGAGGCATATAATATTAAGAAATGGCGATGTATAAGTATTTATCTTTAGATAAATGTATATATGTATATATATATATGTATGTATATATGTATATATGTATGTATGTATGTAAATATATATATAAAGATTTGTTTAACTATGATTATATAAAAAGAATTTAAGTATAAATCTATCGTGAAAATCTTAATGTCATTTTTAGTATATGAACATTTTTATATATAAATATAACATACTATTGTATAATACATGAGTATTCATATAACTTTTCAAATATAATATAGGAATTTAGAGAAATAGTCCTTTCTTTATCCATAAAATCCAGGCTTTTACATATTGTAACATTTATTGCTATGATAATATAATATTCATTATATAGAGGGTATAGAATAAACATTAACCGTTCAATTTCTTTGGTTTTTTAATTCTTTGGATTCCTTTCTTTAATTATTTCTCTTGGTTTTTTTCTTTTTGTTGCTTTTTATATATAACCATAAGTATAAATACCTCTTTTAAAAGTAATAAAGAAATTATACAACAATAAGAAGACCATAAATTATAGTCCCCAATTAATGCATTATTAGTACTTTATAAATTAGTATTAAATGGTTTATATCGAACGTTTGAGATTTACTCCTCAAAAGCTCCACTTGATCAATATGTAAAAAACTTTATAATATAACTATATATAAATATAGTGTTGTAAATGGATATATAAATGAAAAAATGTATATAAATGAAAAATGTATATAAATGATAAATATATATATAAATAAAGATGGTTAATATACACTATATTTATTGGTAATTTATTTTTGCTAGCCCCGTTAAATCAGTAAATATCTATAAATATGGATTTACAAAGACAATTTTATAGTTACATTTATTACATCGTGTAACATTATACTTTAGTTGATCATTTATAGTGTAAAATTTGATTATAGGACCATAAAATTACCATATAGATAGTGCCAATTGAGGTATATTTATACTTTATCAATATAATGACAAAATGAACTCATTAATATTTAGTATTGCTTAAGATACATAAAAAGATTAAGATACAAACGTATGAATATATATACTATACATATAATATACTATACATGTAATATACTATACATATGATATACAATATTTATTGTCAGTTCTATATCAATATACATATATTTATTATTATATATAAAAGGTATATATTTTGAAAGCAAATATAATACATCATATAAGAATATATTCATAATCTTTAAAGAGTTGATCGTGTTTGGATCAACATATGTACTTGATTACATAAGCATGGATAATAGCAAAATCAACATTACAAAACGCCCAAGAAATGTCTATTGTCTATAATCGTGAATTTCGTTAGCGGGTACAGCCGCAAATGCAGGATGCAATAGTGTTTAAATTGATCTTTCACGGGGCATATTGCCCATTTCCACTTCCTCAGCTTCAAGTCTCGTAGGAGCAGGAAAAAGTGAGTTTCGACGGTAAGCACCGGCTGTTCTGGTGATGGCAGTACGAAGACGGTTTAACCCAAAACCGGAAGATGAGCTCCGGCGGTTCAGGAACGAATCGGTAGTTTTCTCTCTTTGCAAAGCATGATGTTCTTGTACACGATCACGTCTTTGCATTTTGTTGCTGGGCAACATGATAGCACGATCCAATGAGTACGGGAGGCCACGGTGACGCCCACGGATCATCATGGCGATAATAACCAACTTAGAAACAGTGGTGAATTTCACTGAAAGCGATTGGTCCACGCCAACACTCAAGGAGAGGCCGACGGTTCCGTAAGCGCTGATGATTTCGAAAAGAAGAGAGAAGATTCCAAAACCTGCTTCGTTGGACTTGATCTTGCCTCCTTCTGCGCAGCAGATAATAAAGAGTCCCAAGAAAATGAACCATAAATCAAAGGATAATTGGTTTCGCAAATGGGTGCCGATGAAATTCTTGGTCGTGGCATCTGGATCATCTTGATCGTCTCCATTATTGGCCAAGTAAATGCCCAAACTCTGCTCCTCATAGACGTTGGTTCGCCGGATAGATATGGCCAACGGGAGCACGGAGATGTACATCATGATCATGTAACTTACCTGGACGGCTGGATGCAAATTAGCCACGGTAAGACAGGAGAACCCGGCGGTTCTTGTACTGAAAGCCTGGAAAAGACCATCTAGAACACGGTAGCCACGAGGAGTCGAGCTTAGGTAGTCGCTGTTGAAGTCTAGAATGACGAAAAGGATCAAGTCCACTGCATTGAGCACCACGAGAATGGAGAAAAGCCACCATGTAGGGATTGACGGGAATAACATGGTAAAACACCGTCTGGGATGGTCAAGCAAAAAACCCAAGGATTCCTTATATAAGGATAATGGGCGTGAGAGCTTGAATAACAACCAAATAATGAACCGCAAGAAAACAGGGAATCCAGTGTTGCCAATGACAATGAAAAAAGACGACACAATCAACACATATACCGATTTGTTGTAACTGGACATGGAATTGGGTGTCAACGTCAACCCCAAATCGTTAAACACCGATTGTGCTGTGAACAGACCCCACCATGCGGGACTAATACCAAAGTCTCTCATTTCCAGTGCCTTGGCTCCATCCACTGAGATGTATCCAACAAACATGCATAAAGCTATCACGTGGAATCCAAAATAGTACACAACAAGAATCTTGATCAACAACTTGATGGCTCGGTACTCCACACCGCCAAGTTCTTCCTTCTGTTCTTCGTTGAGATGCATAAACGCCGAGTTTTTGCCCACCGTGGGTACCCACGATAAGTAATTGGTGCTCATTACTTTGCTGAGCCCATTATCTGTGCTGGCACGACTCATAGAATCGTTGCCTTCCTCGTCGTCTGTATAATAGTCGTCAGAGTCGTCAGAGTCATTTTCTCTTCTGGTAGCTGAGGATGCATGTAGAAAAGATGACGACCTGGTGGCTTTCAACAATGGCGTTCTCCATCTACGAATGGCCGACCGCCGTCTCTTGCGTCTGGTGGGCTTGGGCATTCGCTTTGGCTCGGAAAATGTGGTTTTCCGTTCGTCCGGCTCGATAAATGTGAGGTCCGCCTGGTCGTTTTCACCTTCATGATGCTCCTGACGCTTATTGTGCGTTTCGTCCAGCTTGAGGTCGGTATCGTCGTCCAGATCGGCAATGGCGTTGCTGTTGACAGAAAAGTTGTCGTCGTCGTCGGCACTGGCGGTGTCGTCGTCTTCCAGATCAACAGGGACGTCGTCGGAGATACCGGAGTTATCGGAGATATCGGAGATTTCATCAGAGCCGCCCGAATGAGCCGATGCGTTGCCACTGGCAAGCGCAGTTCGCAAGAACCGGTTGTTCTTACGTGCATGGTCTCTGTAGTCGTGCTTCTCGCTGTCAATGGACGCCCGGTCATCAAGGGACCCTGCTCCATCAGAAAGAGCACGTGACCGACGATTAGCCGAACCGCCAGAGATGGTTCTCTTTAGCGAAGCCCATGGGCCCGATTTGCTCTGCAATTTAGAGATGTTTTTTCGTGGCGACATGGAAAACTGGCGGACTTTTTGAGCTTTTCGAGTGAAAATCGGGGTATTTTGATCCCGTTCAATCTCCTTTGGCGATTTGATCACCAAAACCTCCTCATCAGCAGTACTGGACCGCCGGGTATGTTTGTTTTGCAACATGGCAATGGATTTGTACATGTCTGAGGGTTCCACTAGGGTTCTCCGTTTCAGGGGATGAGGGAGGTTCTTACTAAAACGGATTCCATCGTGCTGTGGTGGATTAGCTGGAGTCGATGAAAGAGGATCTTCATCGTTGGACACGTGGTGAGAGACTGGGACTGGGCCAGAGCCTGGGCCAGGCTCTGAATCATGGACATTATGGTCACCTGAGATATGGTCACCTGAGATGTCACCTGAGCTGTGGTCACTGTCGTGGACATTGCCATGGACATTGCCATGGACATTGTCGTGGCCACTTTGGACATTCTGACGATTATAAACGCCTCTGCCTCTGGCATCGGGGTCATGCCTCCGAAATCCTAATTCCTGATTGGAGATGGTGTTAGCACGAGTTGAAGCATTAGCAGACATGGCAGCCAAAGTTGCAGATTTCCTCATCTTATAATTGAGCTTACTTTGCTCCTTGACATTGTCAAAATGGCGCTCGAACCAGTAGAGGCGGATAAAAAGCAAGGAGCTATGTATAAAAATGGGAGTGCAAGCGGTGGTGAAAAGATAAACCAAGATTTGCTGAGATAATCTGAGCTCATTCAAATTGACAGTATTAAGACCAGCCTGAGTGGCCGCTCCAGACATTAAGAATAGCACATCAATATAGCGGATATTGGAGATTGGATAAACAATGACTGAGCCCAAAAACGCCATAAATAAGATATACACATAGTGAGCAGCACGGAAATTAGGAACAACAAATCGTAGGAAAGGGTGAAGAGTTGAAGCCGTTTGTTGGATTTTATCTCGGAGAACATGGCCCCACGATTTTCCCAGACGGGTTGTTGTGATGGCGTTGATTTTGGCGCTAGCGCGATGGAACATGGAAATGAAAGGAAGCAGATTATCGAGGTTAAAGTATGAAGAAGTGAATGGAAATGGAGCCTGGAAGCACCGTCAAGGCCCCTGCCTTGTAGCCGATGGCGAAAAAAGAAGGAGGAGTTTGTTGTGAGGAAGTTGGGAGGCACTCGGCACCGAGAATTGGAGAAAAGATGGCCAATATTAGAAAGATAATCTGGTTTTAGCTAGAGAAAATTTTTGGTTGCCCGTCCTGCACATAAACAATTGGGTTAAAATCTGGTCTTGTGATGTCGTAGGTAGAGGCGACGATGACCAGATACGGGAATAATGGCTTTTGATTCTTGGAAACGAACAACGGTCGGGTATAATGGAGTTTACGACGTGCTTGCTATTGTTTCCGTGTCATCGCGTAACACGTGCGGTGCGTCAGCAGGGCACGTGAGAAAAACGTCCCAGAATAGAGCACGGTCACGCTTTTTGCAGGTGACTACTGTCAACATATCACGTGCCAAAATCCAACCATCATGATGCACGCCCTCAGGACGCCCAGAGCACGGTTTTCTGCTTAGTAGCCAGCATCTACGGACACAGTAAACCCCACTCATTGCCGTCTAAATTGCGTGCATGTCTCACTGAAAGGGTATAGCTCCTATTGGAAGTGTAGGTGCATCCACGTGATGGTCATGTGATTACCTTTTAGTAGTTTTAATGTGCCACGAGAACGTCTGGTAACATAACAATTCTCGTCACTAGCTACTATCATGCTTTATATATTGAGTAGAGAATCCCTTCAGAATTTGTGGTTAAATATTGGGATCAATAGGATTTTGCTAATAATGCTAGATTTTGTATATTTCGCAAAATTGTATAAATTTGAATACTTCTTTGAAATCAGAAATGGCTACATTTTCAACTATTTCATGTTTCATACCACGGTTCCAAAGCCGTAACTGCAAATTATGTTCACCCAAAATCAATACCACATAATGCAAAAAAACATAGAGCTGTAATACTTAGTACTACACTCATTTTGTCAGCAATTGACAAGATGGACCTGTGTAGACCACCTAGCGGTGCTCAAAATTAAATTAGATCCACATGGTGTAAAGTTCAATTGTTGGTGTTGATATTGGTTAGCACGTGCATTGCACGTGGTTCAGAACAATCATGCGACTTTTGATGGAAATGTCCCAAATCGTGAAGGTTCACAATCTACAACAGTCTATCGATTCATGATGTATTGGGGAAAGTATGGTTGAAACAGGTGGCGGGCACGTGGAGCACACGTGCTGGCCACGTAGAGCGCACGTGATTTAGGTGATCACCAACGAGGCTCAGACTTTTGCAACTCGATGATACGGTCCAACTCGTCCTGAGTACGATGGCCGTACTTAATCAAAGAGCGCATACGCATATTCTCACCATAGAAAATAAGCACAAAGTTGCAAGCAGATGCGGCAAACAACACAAAGGCCGAGATGGTGCAGGTCCAGCCCACGCCAATGTGCTCGATAGAGCGGAGGCAAGTAGCAGAGGCCACAGCAGCGGCCAAATAACGGGAGAAATATGAACTGGCCACACCGTCACCGTGAAGTTCAGGAACAGAATCCACGCAATAAGTGTTACTTGCTGGGAAAGCAATGGTTTGGGCCAAACCACTCAAGAACATAAAGATGATAGGCACAGGCATTCCTCCGACGCCTTTATCGACGGTCCAGCCGTAAATGAGAATAGAACCAGGGTAGTAGAATGTCAAAGACATGACCATTTGGCGGAGACGATCTTCAGGAACACGACGACCACGTTTTTTGATCCATTGTTTCACTTTACGGTCAGCCAAACGACCACCAAAGAAGGAACCAAGAAGGTAACCGAGACCTGGAGCGAGGTAGAACAAGCCGGAGAACAAAGGTTTTTCCAAATGGAATCTTGGGTTCAACACGTAGCGAATCGGAGTAAGCAAAGAGTACATGTTGTAAACCATGGCGATAACAACAAAACCATCAAGGGACAAGGTTGGGTACTTGAGGGCGCCGATGATACGGAGCGGATTGAACCAGACAAAGACAAAACGTTTGTTTGGGGTTGATTTTCTGGCTTCTTCTAAAAGAACCAGATGTTTTGTTCGGATGGAGGTTTCAGGTAAGAAGATGAGGCCCAAACCAAGAATCACGGCACCGACTCCGGCCAATACATAGAAAATCACTCTCCACAGGGTGAAATTGACAATGATACCGCCCATCAAGCCGCCTAAAGACGTGCCCAATTGGGCGCCAGTAACAATCCACGACATTTGCCTTCCGCGTTCTGAAGGAATATAACAGTCAGCGATAATGTGTGCGCCTACCGAAAAGAAGGCGGTTGCGAAAATAGCGGTTAAAGCGCGGAAAACATAGAACATAGCGAGGTTCTGAGAAACCGCCACTAACACTGTGCACACCACATACCAAAAAGTGCAAAAAAGGAAACATGGACGACGGCCGTAAATATCGGAAATCGGGGAGAAAAGACATGGCGAAATCGACATGCAAACACAGTAAACGGCCGCAGAAACATTGATAATTTCTCCCGTAGTGTTAAATCGATGGGCAATCTCCGGTACTGCAGGTAAGAAGGCTAACCCCGATAACGGCGATAAGAAACATGCCGCAGATACAATTCCAACGTATAGCCCTTTCTTTGCTGGCGTGTACCTGTTGAACTTGGGGTCTTTGGAAATACTGTACACCGACTGAGTGTCACTGGAGTCGCTTTCTTCTTCCTTGTTTGGTTCTTGTCCTGCTGCAGTAGAAGCGTGAGATTTGATTTTGGATAATTGACGAGAAACGGCATCATCAGCGATGCCACTAATTGGAACTTGCTCGTTATATCCATATTGCTCAGGCTCTCCGATGTTGTTGTTGTTGGGTTCTTCACTTGTAGACAGATGGGTCAGTTCCACCTGGGTTCTCACGTGCTCTTTTGAGTCTTTTCTCTCCATGGTTGAATATTTGACTATTGATGATCGAGGGTTTGATAATTGACGATTTGAACTCTAGATCTATCAGAATATCTACAATCGACAATCGTAGACGATATCTGGCCAATTTATACCTCGTTTGCAACCTTTTTTTTTTTTTTTTTTTTTTTTTTTTTTTTTTTTTTTTTTTTTTTTTTTTTTTTTTTTTTTTTTTTTTTTTTTTCCATTTTGTCCTGCGAGTGGTTTTGCGCATTTCTCTCTGCATTCCTACATATAACAATGCACTCTCCTAGTTCCTCCGCCACCTGTGGTTTCCGCTGAGGCTCGTCTGGTGCATTCCCCAGAATGTTCAAATTGCGAGATCCACTCTCGTGCGTTACTCCATGAATTTACGTCCGTACTTGTGGAGTT
Organism: Osmozyma tolerans; assembly: GCA_030582955.1. Lineage (NCBI taxonomy): Eukaryota > Fungi > Ascomycota > Pichiomycetes > Serinales > Metschnikowiaceae > Osmozyma > Osmozyma tolerans. Next base: position 314,888 of record JAJMHH010000002.1, read on the forward strand.
TAAACTGCTTATGTTCTTCCGTTTCTAATTCTTCCGCACTCTCGGAAAAACTCTCGCATGTGAGTAAAAAGGTTATTTGAGTTATGCCGAACTCCCCGACTCCCTTGACTTGACACACACATGCCGCCAAATATGCAGCTTAATCGTTGACTTATCCAAATCAGGATTCAATGTTTTCTTGGCAGTTTTTCTTTTTGCTTCTCTCCTTTAACACCACTGCCTCTCTACATAACCTGTCGTCTTTGACGCATCTGGTTGTGTAGCCCCGTTGAGAGCGCATGCGACTGCATCACGGAAAAAATCTCCTCTAGGCCTCATTCTGTCTTAACCACTCAATTATTCCGCTTCTCATCCCTCTCTCCTTTGTCTATACACCACTTACGATAAATCCCCGGGAAGCTTTACGCGATCTTCCGCTATATACTCTTCCACTCCTCATTATTACTATACTTTTGTTTGCAATTCTTGCTCTAAAGGGTCCTTCCGGGATCTTCCTCTTTCTTGGCCCCCTCTTTTATCTCATCTTTTTTTATTATTTTTTCCCCAGGTTTTTCCGGTTGAGATGTCTACTCATAGCCACTCGCAGCAAAACATCGTAAACCAACACAAACTGCCTAATAATAACAAGAAAAAAAAAGATAAAAAGAAAAAAAAAAAAAAAAAAAAAAAAAAAAAAAAAAAAAAAAAAAAAAAAAAAAAAAAAAAAACTCGTGAAATTGAAAGCCGATATTTTCCCCTCGTGGCGCTTCCTCCCCGTGGCACTCTCTCTTCACATCATAAGTGACGCCATGTTCTCAACTCCTAATAGTGACGGAGAAACATCAGCGCCATATTTCCGGACAATCTCGGAATGTCCACCGTTCTATTCTGCTAAAAGCCTATTGTGGAAAGCAATAAGATGCACGAAACAAGACACCGGTTTCGGCTCCTACAAAAGAAATGTGCGGGAAATATCCACTAAACTACTTGTGCTCAACGTGCTCTGTTCTTATAAGCAGGAACTTTGTGATTTTAGTTTATGGTGGCTTTTCTCAGGTACACTAGGAGGGACTTGTAAATGGATAATCCTGCATGTAAACGGGGCTCCGTAATGGTAATAGCTAATGCACGGAGTTCCTTAAGGATTCTTGTCAGTTCTCGGAATTTTATGTCGATTTTTTGATTGTAAGTGCGACTACGGAGACCACTACAGTTAAATCCCATGTGTGAATCTACCCTGCGGCTCTCGCTATCTTATCTGAAGAATCGCACATGAGCACGGCGCATTGATGGAAAGCCGCACTTTTCTATGCATTATGTGCAGTTCGTATTTTTCTATGCATGGCCTGCATATTGTCCCGTACTTTCTCTCACTAAGAGCCTCTCTTTGTACATACAGGCGGCTACTGTTCCCTTTTTTGTGAGTATCCACATTTACACTTAGCGGCTCGTTTCATTAGTATCCAGTCAACGCCGTTCCCATCCGTGTCCGGATCCGAGCAAGTAAAAATCACTGTAAAAGTGGCTCCTCATATCGCAGATGTACGGGTTTCCTCTTTACAGTATCTCCTTACAGCCACAGCCAAGATAATTCCTCGGTACCTCCGCGGTCCCTGGAAACACCTGTGCAGCCAATCCCGGGCCCAGAATTTCCCCCTTACTCCCCAAAAGTTTCTTTAAACAACAGTGCCTCTTCGCTTAAGCCACACTCTATACTCAAAATGATATGAGAAAGGAACTCATTTAGTTGATGAAAAACGTGCGTGAGCAATTACACCACAACACGATTCGAGAACGTTATCATTGTTCTTTTGAACCCCGAAAAAATTTAAAATTCTCTTTCTTCACTGCCTCATAGGGCGGAGTTTTTCTCCGCCTAATTTCTTCGTAATAACAATCTAAAATACCTCGTATTAACAATGTATTCATGAATGTGATTGTGGTGTACTGCACATAAATCCATAGAAGGATTACTACGGAGAATCATGAGCAAGTACATCAAAGCAAGGACTCATTAAAGCAGCCAATATCGTAAGAGTACTCTAGGAAGATCAGCGAGAACCGGAACAATTGCTTGGACGAGAAAAATACTCAATGTGTGGAGAGATAACGAAATAACCATCTTGTCGTCTAAATTGACTACAACTGCAGCAGCTTATTGTGTAGCTAGGATGACGATTAACACGATGCACATGCGCCAAAATCATAGATATGCTTCTGTAAGGATTTTTCCAGATGTTCCTTAGCATCCACATCAAAGAATGAGTTCACTGTTTTTTTACTTTTCTTTTTTCGTCTTTTCCTTTCTTTTTCTTTTTTTTTTCGCTTCAACGCTTTCCGCTCGCCAAGCATATCTTTGATAGACTATGCCAAGAATCTTTGACCTATTGACATTGTTTGTTATAATCTCTGTCTGTGTATAATCGCCTGTCAGGGTGGTGTACGGATGCGGACCAAAAAGAAGATTGCTATGGAGAACATGAGCATATTATTGTAGCAATAATAATATTTTAGTAAAATTCATATATTTGTAGCCACACAATATAAGGCAACTATTATATTCTCTTCTTAAACTTTTCCTATCTCTGTTGTTCCATAAATTCATTGCTAAATGTCCCATCTTCACGTGCATTCGGAAACCTCCCTGAACGAAGAAATGTGTCGCTTCTACTGCCGCCGCGCATACATGCCGCACCTGCAGATATGCGACTATGCGAACCATTCCCCTGAAGACCGATTGGCTATGTTGGATGTTTAGTTTATGAATTTACTTGTTTCCATATTGATTTATTTTGTTTGGTTTCATAATAGGAGTATTCGCTCCGTAATAGAGCATTTTGTGAATATCTTTATTATCCGAAAATACCCGATTTGATGGTTTTGAACTCCCGTTAGATTTCCCGAATCGTGCATCCGCTGTATGCTGGTACATCTTCGTACTCATGCCGATTACGGACTCAACGCTCCTAGACGCAAGGTCACATTCCATCATGCTTCACTGTGCTCATTTTTCCTAGCCGCATCACCGATTTCGGTTCCGGTCACATGATCATCACGTGTTGAAATGGTTTCTCCGATAACGGACTGAACGAAAGCTACATGTAGGAGTCCGTTATACCTGATTCTATTGCACATTACGTAAGTATAGCCCAAACTATTGAATATTTCTCATTGTGTATTGAGTGTTCTAAATGTAAGTAATTACAAATCTTGGTGATTTTCGCATTCATTGTGAGAAAGTGCGGTCAATCCCAAGATTACCCATTATTCTTCAATTACAATAATATAATACTATGTAAAACCAGCATTTAAAATAAATTTAAAGTCAGATGTTTATGGGATTATAGCAATAAGTGACAATCTAATGGATGTACGGATGTATGGACGTAGTTTCGTGTGACAATTGTGGATGTACGGATGTATGGACGTATTTCGTGTCACAATTGTGGGTGTACGGATGTAAGTATGACTGTTAAGGATGTACGGATCTTATTCTGTAATGTCGCTGAGGTAGGTGTATGGATGTATGTACTTGGTGTACGGATGTCCGAGTGGGTACGGGTGTATGTTAATTCCATACTGCATACAATGCAACTCTAGGATCCTTTCGTATTACAAATATAGTGAACAATATCACTCCCGTACATCTCAAGCATGGTGGCAGGCAAATAATGTAAATACTTTTGGCACATGACTTAATTCACGTGCGTTGCACGTGAACAAAGGTTAAAATAATATGACGCTAAAAATTGGTGGGGTTTTTCCGATGACACAATGTGCGGTGCAGATAGGCGGGCCGGAAGAAGCAAAAAGGCGGGCTTCAACTAGCGGCACATTACGAGTGTAGCCCTCGGAAGTAAAAGCGAAGATTTGTGGTGTGCATATAGTTTAATTAGTGAATGAATTTCGGTGTTGAGACCGATGGGGCAACCCCAGAACCGGGCAACCGGAACCTAGAACATTAAGTGGAAATTTCATCATTTCCACCTACTTTAAAGAGATTTTCTCTTCGTCCTCTCTCTCTCCCTCTCTCTCTTTAAAAAAAAAAATATACATATATATATTCATTTATTATTCATTTTGATGTGCAAAGCCATTGACTCATTAACGCAGTACCGGTGATGAAGGAGACTATATGCAGGCTAGAGAAGGTGGCAAAAGAAAAGAAATTAAACTGGAAAGAGAGGTAGAATGGCCACAAAACCGTCGAAAATTCGTCGAAAATAAGATTATACATCACCGTAAACTGCACCTCCGGGTTTATACAAACCCCGGAAAACCGAATACGTGTTTGACCGGAACTCTGTATGTACCGGCCAGTTGCCCCCAAAGAAATGATGTGATGAGCACCTGTATATAAACTGCGAGATTCATTACGTTAGAGCCCTCGGAAATGCTGAGTGTAGGTATAAGGTCACGTGCACGCATACAAAAGCACCGCGCAAGCGCACCGGATTCCCGGGTATAACCGAGGGTTTGGCGTTAAAAAAAAAAAAAAAAAAAAAAAAAAAAAGAACGAAAATTTTACACTGTATATTTTCTTTTTTCGCCAGGTGCATCGCGCTATAAAACCATCATCGCTTCCCGCCTCGTTTCCTCCTCTTTCTTTTTCTTTTTCTTCTCCTTCTCTTTTTTTCTCTTGTTCCTCCTCTCTTCTCTTCTCTCTCTTCTCCTCTTTTCTCAACAACAGTCCGCCTTCCACAGACTAATTGCTGTTCTTTGATTGATTTAATTGTTACATCTCCCCCAAATCTGTAACTTTTAAAGTATGTTGTTGAGAGAGAGGAGTTTAGGATGGATATGATGATGATTATTGATGATTATTGATTATTGGTGATTGATGATTGATGATTGAGTATTGATTGATGATGATTCATCGATCAGTCATCCATATCTTAAGCTCAGACCCAGGACCTTCGATCCTGGATCTTCGGACGTAGTACTAACGCCAGCCCGCTCTATTCATAAATACCCATTCTAACTTCTTAACCCCCCCTCTTGAATCGTTAGAAATTATTCATTAGAGCGCAAAGATGGCATTGTCTGAACCAATTTCCCCTCCTTTGGACTCTACCGGAGACAAAATGATGACGTTGCAGTTGAAGGACGGTACCGCTTTGCAAGGTTACTCCTTCGGTGCTCCTGTCTCTGCTGCCGGTGAGGTTGTTTTCCAAACCGGTATGGTAGGATATCCCGAGTCCATCACTGATCCTTCTTACGAAGGTCAGATCTTGGTGATGACTTATCCTCTCGTTGGTAACTATGGTGTTCCTGGCACCGACATCAAATGTGATGTTGTTAATGAGTTGCCTAAGTACTTTGAATCCAACCACATCCATATTGCCGGTATGGTGGTTGCTCACTATACTGAGGAATACTCCCACTTCTTGGCTCAATCGTCGTTGGGCAAGTGGCTTCAAAAGGAGAACATCCCGGCTATTTACGGTGTTGACACCAGAGCCTTGACCAAGAAGTTGAGAACCGAGGGTTCTGTTTTGGGCCGTTTGGCCGTTCAAAAGGACGGTTTGAAAAGTCTCGATATCCTCGGAAACGACCAGTGGCAACAATTCTTCCACCTTCCGGAATGGGACGACCCTAACGTGAAGAACTTGGTGGCAAAGGTGTCCACTAAAAAGCCCGTGCTCTACAAGCCCAAGGACGAGAGCAAGGTCAAAAAGGACAAAAACGGAAAGCCTATCCGCATTGTCGCCGTCGACGTCGGTATGAAATACAACCAAATCCGCTGTTTTGTCGCCAGAGGCGTCGAGTTGTTGGTGGTTCCTTGGGATTACGACTACACACAGGAACAATATGATGGTTTGTTCATCTCCAACGGCCCTGGTGACCCTCAGGTGATGCACGAGACTGTGGAGAGGTTGGCCAAGGTGATGGCCGAAGGAAAGACTCCAGTGTTTGGTATTTGCTTGGGTCATCAATTGATGGCACGTGCCTCTGGTGCTTCCACCATCAAGATGCGTTTCGGTAACCGTGGCCACAACATCCCCTGCACATCGACCATCTCCGGCCGGTGCTACATCACATCGCAGAACCACGGTTTTGCTGTCGATGCATCCACATTGACCCCTGGCTGGCAAGAATTGTTTGTCAACGCCAATGACCACTCGAACGAGGGTATTTATCACGTGTCCAAGCCATACTTCTCTGTTCAATTCCACCCCGAATCTACCCCTGGTCCACGTGACACGGAATTCTTGTTTGATGTGTTTATTGACACCGTTCTTGACTTCAAGAACAGCGGCATCTTCAAGCAGGTTTCGTTCCCTGGCGGATTGCTCGAGGACAACAGAGCCGCTCACCCAAAGGTGGACGTCAAGAAGGTGCTTGTTTTGGGTTCTGGTGGTTTATCCATTGGCCAAGCTGGTGAGTTTGACTATTCCGGATCCCAGGCCATCAAGGCGTTGAAGGAAGAAGGTATCTACACCATCTTGATCAACCCTAACATCGCCACCATCCAGACATCCAAGGGTTTGGCCGACAAGGTGTACTTTTTGCCCGTGAACCCTGATTTCGTCCGCAAGGTGATCAAGCACGAGCGTCCAGATGGTGTTTACTGCACTTTTGGTGGCCAGACCGCCTTGAGTGTGGGTATTGCGTTGAAGGACGAGTTTGAGAGTCTTGGCGTCAAGGTTTTGGGTACTCCAATCGACACTGTCATCACCACCGAGGACAGAGAGAAGTTTGCCGCTGCCATGGAGGAGATTGACGAGAAATGTGCTCGAAGCGAGGCCTGTAACACCACCGAGGAAGCCGTGGATGCCGCTAACGCTATCGGATACCCATTAATCGTGAGAGCCGCCTATGCTTTGGGTGGTTTGGGCTCTGGATTTGCCGACAACGAGAAGGAATTGCGTGATTTGTGCGACAAGGCGTTTGCCACTTCTCCACAGGTCCTTGTGGAACGGTCGATGAAGGGATGGAAGGAAGTCGAGTACGAGGTTGTTCGTGACGCTTTTGACAACTGTATCACCGTGTGTAACATGGAGAACTTCGATCCTTTGGGTATTCACACTGGTGATTCCATTGTGGTTGCTCCATCGCAGACTTTGACCGATGAAGACTACAACATGTTGAGAACCACCGCCGTTAACGTGATCAGACACCTTGGTGTGGTTGGTGAGTGCAACATTCAATATGCATTGAATCCGTTCTCCAAGGAGTACTGCATCATTGAAGTGAATGCTCGTTTGTCTCGTTCTTCCGCTTTGGCTTCCAAGGCTACTGGTTACCCATTGGCTTATACTGCAGCCAAGTTAGGGTTGAACATTCCACTTAACGAGATCAAGAACTCGGTGACAAGATCCACATGTGCTTGTTTTGAGCCATCCTTGGATTATGTCGTGGTGAAGATTCCAAGATGGGACTTGAAGAAGTTTACTAGAGTGTCGTCGTTATTATCTTCTTCTATGAAGTCTGTCGGAGAAGTGATGTCCATTGGCCGGACGTTCGAAGAAGCTATTCAGAAAGCCATTCGGTCTACGGATTACCAGAACCTCGGTTTCCAAAAGACCGCTGCTTTGATGTCTATTGATATCGACACCGAGTTGCAAACACCATCTGATCAGCGTTTGTTCGCCATTGCCAATGCTTTAACTGACGGCTATTCTGTTGATAAGGTGTGGCAGTTGACCAACATTGACAAATGGTTCTTGAACAAATTGGACGGTTTGATCAAATACGGTAACAAGATTGCCTCTTTCGGCACCAAGGAACGCTTGCCATACACAGTTTTGAAGGAAGCTAAGCAATTGGGATTCGAAGACAGACAGATCGCCAAGTTCTTGGATTCCAACGAAGTGGCTATTCGTCGTTTGAGAAAAGAAGCCGGCATTGTTCCTTGTGTGAAGCAAATCGACACTGTTGCTGCCGAATTTCCTGCTTACACCAACTACTTATACATCACATATAATGCGGTGACTTCAGATGTCGATTTCGACGACCACGGTGTCATTGTTTTGGGCTCTGGTGTTTACAGAATCGGATCTTCGGTGGAGTTCGACTGGTGTGCAGTGAGAGCCATTAGAACTTTGCGTGAGAACGGATTGAAGACCATCATGATCAACTACAACCCAGAAACCGTTTCTACTGATTATGACGAGGCTGACAGGTTGTACTTTGAGACGATCAACTTGGAGCGTGTCTTGGATATCTACGATTTGGAACAATCGTCTGGTGTGATTATCTCGATGGGTGGCCAGACCTCCAATAACATTGCTTTGTCGTTGTACCGCCAGAACGTCAAGATCTTGGGTACTTCTCCTGAGATGATCGACTCCGCAGAGAACAGATACAAGTTCTCTCGTATGTTGGATAACATTGGAGTGGACCAGCCTGCATGGAAGGAGTTGACGTCTATTGAAGAAGCCGAGGCTTTTGCTGAAAAGGTGTCTTTCCCAGTTTTGGTGCGTCCTTCTTATGTGTTGTCCGGAGCTGCTATGAACACCGTTTACTCCAAGGCGGACTTGGCCTCTTACTTGACGCAAGCCGTGGACGTTTCTCCAGATTATCCTGTGGTGATCACCAAATACATTGAAAACGCCAAGGAAATCGAAATGGACGCCGTGGCTAAGGACGGTAAAATGATCATGCACGTGGTTTCTGAGCACGTGGAGAACGCTGGTGTTCATTCTGGTGATGCCACCTTGATTGTTCCACCTCAGGATTTGGACCCAGAGACCGTTTCCAGAATCGTTGAGGCCACTGCTAAGATCGGCCAGGCTTTGGTGATTACTGGTCCTTACAACATCCAGTTCATCGCTAAGGACAAGGATATCAAGGTCATTGAGTGCAATGTTCGTGCCTCCAGATCTTTCCCATTTGTTTCCAAGGTTGTGGGAACTGATTTGATTGAAATGGCCACCAAGGCAATTATGGACCTCCCATTGACGCCTTATCCAGGAGAAAAATTGCCTGAAGATTACTGTGCCGTCAAGGTTCCTCAGTTCTCCTTCTCCAGATTGGCTGGTGCTGATCCTGTGTTGGGCGTGGAAATGGCGTCTACCGGAGAAGTTGCCGCTTTGGGCCACAACAAGTACGAGGCGTACCTTAAGTCGTTGATGTCCACTGGATTCAAGTTGCCCAAGAAGAACATTTTGTTCTCCATCGGCTCATTCAAGGAGAAGCAGGAGTTGGTTCCTTCCATCAAGAAGTTGCACGAGTTGGGGTACAAGTTGTTTGCCACCGCCGGTACCGCTGATTTCATTAAAGAACACGGTGTTCCTGTTCATTACCTTGAAGTGATGGGCAAAGGAAACGACCAGAAATCCGAGTACTCGTTAACCCAGCATTTGGCTAACAACTTGATCGACTTGTACATCAACTTGCCTTCTTCAAACAGATTCCGTCGTCCTGCATCCTACATGTCCAAGGGGTACGAGTCCCGTCGTATGGCTGTGGACTACTCTGTTCCATTGGTCACCAATGTCAAGAATGCCAAGTTGTTGATTGAGGCCATTGCTCGCAACATCGAAATGACCGTCACCAACAACGACGCTCAGACTTCCCACAAGACCACTGCTTTGCCCGGTTTGGTGAACATTTCCTCGTTTGTGCCGCTGTTTGCAGATGTGGAATCCACCACGAAACAATCGTTGGCTGCAGGATTCACCTTCAACGCTTTCTTGCCCCACACTTTGGCCGGAGCTGCTGTCACAGACGCTAACTCCTTGGATGATGCTATCGATACTGCATCGGACTCGGCATTCACTGATTTCTCCGTGTCTCTTGCCGGGTCGGAAAATAACTCCGACGATTGCGCTGCTGCTGCTGACCACGCCGGTGCCTTGTTCTTGCCATTCAACGACTTTGCCTCAGCCAAGGTTTCTGCCGTTTCGGCTCATTTCGCTTCATGGCCAGCCGCTAAGCCTATTGTCACCGATGCTAAATCCACCGACTTGGCCTCTGTCTTGTTGTTGGCATCATTGCACGCCCGCTCCATCCATCTTACTGGAGTCTCATCTAAGGAGGACTTGGAGTTGATCAAAATGGCAAAGGGTAAGGGTTTGGCCGTCACGTGCGACGTGGCAATCTACTCGTTGTTCTTATCTCAGGACGACTACCCACAATTCTCCTTCTTGCCAACCAAGGCTGATCAGGACGCTTTGTGGGCCGGTTTGCCCGATATCGACTGTTTCTCTGTTGGCGTTGTTCCTTATCTCGTGGCACGTGGTCTTGGCTTCGACGTCAGTGCTGGACTTGGTCTTGCTGAATCGGTGCCTTTGTTGATTTCCGCTGTCCAAAAGGGTAAGCTTACCGTGGCGGACATTAAACTCCGCTTGCACGATAACCCAGTTCGTATCTTGCGTCTTCCTAAGCAAGACGCCTCTGTCGACATCGACCTCTCCAGACCAGTCCGTGTTGGTCCAGCTGCTGCTTCCATTTTCAAGCAGCACGTGACCGTGTTCAACGGCTACTTTGAGAGAGTCTCTGTTCGTGGCGACACCGTTTCTCTCGATGGAGAAGTGTTGCCATTCGATGCTAATGGCCAGAATGAATTCCGTGCACGTGACCGCTTCGGTTCTGTGTCTTCTGGTGCTGTCCCCGGCTCTCCTAGCTTGGTCCGCAAGACTAGGGCGTCTTTCGGAGATGGTCGCAGACCATCGATGGTTTCCACGAGAGAAAAAGAGCGTGAGAATCTCGCTGCCACGTCTTCGTTGGAGAAACTCGGCCACGAGTTGGTGTCTCAGCCTCCAGCTGGCGATCTCTCCGCCTCGGACGCCTTGACTCACTATATCCGCAACAACAACTCATGGTTACGTCTGTCGGTTCTCTCAGTGAAGCACTTTTCACGTGCCGACTTGCACTCGTTGTTCACAGTGGCTCAACATATGCGTCTTGCTGTGGAACGCCAGGGTATCTTGGATCTTCTCCGTGGTCGTTTGTTATGCACAATGTTCTATGAACCTTCCACCAGAACATCTTCTTCGTTCGACGCTGCAATGCAACGCTTAGGTGGTCGTGTGGTGGCGGTGGCTGCTGACTCGTCGTCGGTTAAAAAGGGAGAGACCCTCCAGGACACAATCCGTTCCTTGGCGTGCTACTCAGACGCTATTGTGTTGCGCCACCCAGAAGAGGAATCTGCCGATATCGCCGCCAAATACTCACCCGTTCCTATCATCAACGGCGGAAACGGCTCCAAAGAACACCCTACGCAGGCTCTCTTGGACTTGTTCACCATCCGCGAGGAATTGGGCACAGTAAACGGCATCACTGTTACTTTCATGGGTGACTTGAAATACGGAAGACCCGTGCACCTGTTGCTCTATCTCTTGAGACAATATCACGTGCGTGTTCAACTTGTGGCTCCTAAGGAATTGTCGTTGCCCGAGTCCATCCGTGACATGTTGGTGGAGCACAAGATGCTTTCTGTGGAAACAGAGCAATTGACTCCAGACATTATCGCCAAGTCGGACGTGTTGTACTGCACACGCGTCCAACAAGAACGTTTTGCTGATCCAGCCCAGTACCACCGGTTGAAGGACACTTATGTGGTGGACAACAAGATCTTATCCCACGCTAAACAGCACATGTGCGTGATGCACCCATTGCCTCGTACTTCTGAGATTAAGGAAGAGGTTGATTTTGACCAGCGTGCTGCCTACTTTAGACAAATGCGCTATGGTTTGTATGTTAGAATGGCCTTGTTGGCCATGGTCATTGGCGTGGACTTTTAATCCCGTCTAGGCGTTTGGGGGAACGCCGTTTCTAACAAATTTATATTGTAATCTCATGTCATTATGTATCGATTATGTAAGCACGACTATTGATTATGTAAGCATATACCATTGATTATGTAATCAGGGCACTACATCGCAAGACAATTACTGAAGGAACATACTCACCGAAGCAGAATCGGATTAAACGGTGATTATTGCAAAGCTGATCGAAGGATATTATCCACTGTTTATTTAATGCACCATATATGTCAAAAATTAGTAATTTTCAGAGTTCTGATATATTCTGCTGTAAAGATGTATACCATCTCGGATTACGTAATCAAGCATAATTAGGTAATATCATCTATGTCATTCCATTATTTTCAATTAATATTAGAATGAATGGCTACTCTTGAAGTTTTGATTCTATTGAATTCTGTTTACAATATATGTACTATACTATATATATTATTACTGTACTGTATATAGTATAATATACTATATATATTATTACTGTACTGTATATAGTATAATATACTATACTATAGTATCCTATAGTATACTCTACAAACTATTTATGCTGAAATTTAGAACAATGAAAATCATGAATTTTTAGATTTCATGTGCAAATTCACTTATGTATACTAATAATATTTGAATATTGACAATTGATATATACGAAAATACATATATCCAACTTAAGTGTAAAAGTAGTTTCATAAGTATATAGTAGTTTATATAAGTGACTTTTGAAATACATCTGTAAATTTGGAATCTATCAATAACCTCATAATTTTAGGAAGTATATACTATACTACATTATACTATTAGAATGCTTATATGCAATATCTGGTTTTGTAGAGTATGGTATTTGAAGTGTTGCACTTGAAGAGAAGAGACTCAAAAGCCACTGGAACGCGCCTGAAGATTGCAGGATTCTAAAGATACCAAAGGTATGGCTTAGACCTGCTATCTGGCGCTTTTTGTTGAAGGCTTAATTGTCCTGGGGTAAGCTGGTGTACGGGTTTTACTTGATTATGTAAGCATAACAAGGAATATGACTACGACATAGACACCTTACCTTGTAGTCGGCAATCAATATAGGCTTAAATATACTACTATATTGAATTTATACTGTACCACATTATATGATGCTTACAAATTATTATGTTTCTAGAAATTTATTATACAAAGTATTATAAAATACAGTATAATAGTATAAGATGATAAAGTATTATATACTATAACTTTATACTACACTATATATATAGTATGCTACTCACTACTAAATTTATATAGCAAAATTGTACTATACTATACTATACTATACTATACTATACTATACTATACTATACTATACTATACTATACTATACTATACTATACTATACTATACTATACTATACTATACTATACTATACTATACTATACTATACTATACTATACTATACTATACTATACTATACTATACTATACTATACTATACTATATTACAATAGCACCATAGTGATACTCGATTGTGGGCTTAATATTAGTATATACCTTTTGTAATCTTCTAAAATCTTCATATCATTTTGATCTAAAACCTTAATCCTATTCATAAAGAATTATAGTATTATAATTATATTTTGATGTTATTATAACAAAGCCAGCCTCATAAAATCTCTGTTATCTCTTCTATCTACTATACTATAATAGTATGGAATTAGTAGGTATTATACCTATGGATAGTAGTATGTACTGGTCTTTAAAAGCAGACTAATATTACAAATGATTCATTTAGATATTATATTACTATATTATCTTCAATTCTATCGTATTCATCTGATTACGTAATCATTAAAAACCCATACACCAGCTTACCCCAGGACAACCATGCCCTCAGCAAAAGGAGCTAAACCTATAGATATACCCATATGATTGGCATCATTAGCATCCGGAAAGAGTCAGGAGTATCAAGTTGGCTTTCGAAGCTCCTCAAAAGGTTCACTACGTCATTTATAATACTCTACTCTAAACCTATGATACTGTATATATTAGACGCCTGCATATAATCTATAATGTTATAGTTATAAGCATTACTTTTATAAATATACTACGTATAATAACGATATCATTAACAAAAATTCGTAACCTAATAGAAGACTCATATAATGTCATATATCGCTTAATCAGAGATATTCTTATAATTTATAGTATATTTTAGGAGTATAGTAATATAGTATAATGACTCAATATTATATGAGATTATGTTATGCTTCACTATACTATTAGTAGTATTATAGTATATCTATAAACTATTAGTATATCATAATATCTAATGTTTATGGAAGTTTTTCATATTTGCTCTACTACCATTTATACTGGTGAAACAATATACTCAACCATTTATAAATATACTATGAAATATACTAAAATTTTCAGTTTAGCAAAGATGACAAAAAAACATGAATTTATCTTATTAGCTTTATACATCAGCTTTATACATAGACCCCATATTTATATAGATATAGACACTAGCTTCATATAGACTATTTTTTTTAACATACTAAATCTAACTGTGTACAACACTTTGTTAAGGAGATCCTAAAGCAAGTATACAGATACTCATATTATGGTAATCTCAAATATGTAAACAATAAGCAATTGGTAAGGTGTAACTGGCTGGGAAGTTCATTAGTACAGATACTGCATTACTTATAGACTACCCGTATTTATCATTTTTGTGATTACATAATCAGTATCAAATTGTGCCATAGCTACCTGATTACGTAATCATGAAGAAAGGTAAAATCACTCGTTGGAACCCACAGATTACATGATCCATATGGTTGCCTGGTTGAATTCACCCGAATAATATTCTGATTACATAAGCGCTTATGTAAGCATCATGTATTCCCTTATTTCTGATTACATAATCCATTACATAATCCATTACATGCTAGTCGTTCTTGAAGAAAAGGTTCGTGTCGTCGTGGTCGGAGGATTCCGGCTTAGGGTCCGGGGTGTCGGCAGATGGCTCATGGTCATCAGCGTCATTGGACTGCATCAACGCACGGGCAATCTCGATCTCGTCACCGCCAGCATTGACATTATGATCGAACCCAGCCACTTCAGCATCCACTGGCACATGATCATCACGCAGTTTATGATCCGTAGAATATTTTCCATTGTAACCATGAGAGGAGTAATCTGGGTGATAAAACTGCGGGTCGTGATTTGCCACGGCAGCTGCCGCCACAGCGGCGTAAGTAGGACGGTGATGATGATGCAGCAGAGCGTCGGATGAACGGTGGCGTTTCTGTGCTGCCTCCACCACGGCAATGAGTCCATCATCTATGGCGGCGAGATCATGCGGAAGAAGGTCGTCTCGGTTAGATAAGGCGAATGAGTCAGATGCAGATGCGGCAGCAGGCGATTCTGAGCCTGATTCCGTGCGGTGATGGCCATCATGATGAGGGTGATGATGATGATGTTGCTGGTGGTGGTGATCAGATGGTTCGTGGGTATCGTGAGGGGCCACTTTTGCGGAATGATGATCGACGGAAAGATCGGGACCAAGATCGGGACCTAGATGGGACTCTCGTAGAGAATGGCGTGGGTATGTTGAAAAGGACAGACGTTTCGAAAGCAGCGGAGCAGCCGGCAGTTTCATCACCACCTCTTCTTTAGCAGATTCACGACATGCAGCGCAGTTCTTCACCGCCGCCAGCACAGTATCCTTGATCCTGGTCCAATGATACTTTTCCGTGACGGCAGAAGTGGTCTTGTTGATACCACCATGTGTAGCCATGTGAATTTCCGTGCATATTTGGAGCTGTCGAACCGGATCACTCACCACCTCCTTATCACGGAGCATCAACACGCCATTTTCAAGACGATAGTGACTTGCAGAAGACCGAAGTCGTGATTTTTCTTGGCGATCTGCCATTGCAGGATATTTCCCTGTTTCAAGGTAAAATTTGATCTTGTCAAACCGATATGCTCCCATCAGCGTCTCTGACACACTAACGAGCTCTCGTCCATACATTAGTGCATCCACCGCCGTATCGTGACCTTTCAAGATACCAGCACTTTTCACTCGGCCAATACGCTTGAAATTAAGCGATTCCCAGATACTGCGTGCAGCCACATTGGTCTCAAACACCAAATTAAACACACAGTAAGTGTACCCCAACCTGGGGGCCCACTGAAGGAAACAATCAGCGAGAGTTCGACCAATTCCCTTGCCTCTGATACCAGCATTCACAAGAAATCCTCCAGTACACACGTGAGACGCTCTTCCGGGGTAGTTGGGCTTAATGAAGAAAGTCCCAAGACACTCTTTTTCCCATTGCTTGGGCCCATGCAACGCCGGAGCATCTCCCAACACCATCACACCGGCGAACAGACCAAACCAGTAGTTCTGGAACGCTTCCATGTGGAGTGCATCGAAAAATGCCACGCTGTCTCCCCTCTCTATCTCCATGTTGAACTCGTCACAAAGAAAGGCAAGAAGACCCGCCGGGAGGCCTTCGCCCCCGTGGATCGGGTATATTGTGGCGGTTGTTTCGCCATCCTTAAGAAGGATGGTGTACCGGTCGATTGCCGCCAGTGCGGAGTAGTCGAGGTGCGGCCGGTAGTGTGGTGCCTGGAGCACGTCGTCGAACTCGGGCATGGTGGGTACTTCTGAGTCTGTTGTGTACATGTATGACTTGTGCGCGAGCTAGGGCACGTGCAACAAAATAGCAGCACGTGCAAAGCACGTGCCACCATTAGTTCAAAGCACGTTTCAATCACGTGCCACAAGATCTTTCCCGTACATGTATGCACCGACCAACTCAGTCTCCCCCCTTAACACGGCCACGTTCTTGACGTAGCCGATCTTTTCAAACCCCAAGGATTCCCAGATGCGCCGACTGGCAACGTTGGTTTCGAACACCAAGTTAAACACCGAATAGACGTAACCTAACCGCGGTGCCCACAGTAAATACTTTGCCCCAAGCTCTTTGCCCAAACCAAGACCTCTCATGGCATCATTGACGACGAATCCGGCATTGCACACGTGAGAGCACCTGCCAACGTAATTGGGCTTGATGTAAAAATGGCCTAGGTAATTCTCAGACCACCACGCGTAATCGTGGTTCTCAGCAACCAATCCATGTGCGTTCTTTTGGAATTGGCCCTGCAACAATACCGCTGCCATGCCTTGAAAAAGATATTCAATGAATTCCTCCATCAGCATCAACTCGTGCATTGGGTAGGTACGGCCCTCGGCAATGACGCGGTTGAATTGGTCAAAAAGAACTTCCAAGAGGGGCCCTGGGATCTCCGAGGCGGAATAAAACGGAACGAGAGTAACAACACGATTATCTTTGGCAAGGCGGAAAGTGTCACATTCGGTGATTTTCGGGCATTTTTCGTATTTGCCGTCAGCAAAAGGGAGTTGCAGGAGAAAGTCCATGTGGTGGGCAAAAGATAAGACCTCGATTATGTGTCCGGTAGAAAAGTGTGCATATAAGTCGAGGTCGGAAAAAAGAATACGGCTGGTGCATTGATAAAGTAAGCTTCAGGGAAAGACATGGGTAATTTAATGGCTGTAGGAATGATATTTGATTTCCGGGGCTATGATTTCCGGGGTGATACATAATCCATTCGTGCTTATTGTATCAATGAATAAGGAACCATTCTGAGAAAAGCCAATATATGCATTCTGTCAAAAGGTTTAATATCAAAGCTTTTGTCCATAAGTACAAGCTTTTGGACAATAGTTTAGGTTTAAAAATGGCATAGATTTTGCCCCTTCAGTTTATGCATTTTTTTGTTTTGCTGAATTCCCATAGTCTTCTAATAAACGGTAAGTGAAACAAAGTAGAGAAGATGGTTTTGAAGGAAAAGAATTTGATTCACTCTAAAAGCAAATTTTGAGGAAAAGCAAAAGATAAAATAAAAAGCTTAAAAGTAGGGAAAAGCGGGCCTTATATAATAGAGCATATTGACGATCCCGCATGTTTCAGAATTTGTGGCTGCAAAACTGTAAAATATAAATACCGGCGCGTCGCCACCATATTCAAATTCACCTAAACAATTTAGAGAAGTGAATGTTAAGAAAAGCAAAATGTTTAAGATGGCAATATAGTCACTATTCCAAAAATCATATACTTTAAATGTCTTTTCAATTTTCGCTTGATTATGCCGACTAAAAAGGTGACAGTTATTGTATGACAGTATATTGGTTATGGACATAGGAATATCAAAAATTGGTCCAGCGGCACAGAATAAAAGATTTTGTGACTCCTTCCCGATTTCGAAGAGAACATTAAAAGATTGGGAACGAATCATGGGGGACTTTAACAGAATAAAGAAGATCAGAATTATATTCTATGGAATCGTCCATAGGTTTACATGGTCAATTTACTGGGTTAAGTGAGGAAAATATGGTCATTATAAGAGTTGAATGGGGTAAAAGGGTCATTACTAGGGTAAATAATGGGGGATCGGAATTATGGGTCTCTTGCTTACTTAGAGCATTATGGGTCTCTTGCTTACTTAGAGCATTATGGGTCTCTTGCGTACTTAGAGCATTATGGATATTGAGTATCTATGACTCTTGACTGTCAATTTGAATTTACTAAAGGGGATATTGTGGGTTTGGACTGAACAATATTATGAAAAAAGATATTAAAAGGGATATTTTAGGGTATTGGGCGTGAGAATGATGAATTCTTTTTTGAAGGTTTTGAAGGAGGCGATCATTCCTTCATAAACCATTAAAATGTGGAAATATTGAACGATATCA
>JAJMHH010000002.1:333415-358609 GCA_030582955.1 Osmozyma tolerans
AAAAAAAAAAAAAAAAACAACCGACCCACTCAGAAAAAACCTGATTATCTGCAGTCCATGGTATTATGATAATGGAGAAGTGCGTTTTTATCATTTAATATTCCAACAACAATCACTATGGAAGACCGGCGAAACGGAACAGTCGATTGTACGTATAAAGGAGCTTGGGTCAAACCCCCAGTACAGCTACTAACAGAAGTGAGCAAAAAAGATAAGAGAAAACATCATATTGCCCAACGGTTGGGTAAACTTGATGACACTCTAATGGAGGAAAAAAATGACTTGTATCATGGGTTGCTTCATGGTTTACAAAGCAATCTTGCTGCACTCCAACATGGCACAAATGGTGATTTTATCCAGCGGCGGAATTCTCTTGAAGCTTCTCGTGATTATGAACTCACCAGATTACGTCTTTGGGAAGAATACCAGGTCAAAAGAGTCGAAACAGAGTATAATGAAGACACCGCCAAAGCCCGCGAGAGCTACGATACCATGATCAAGCTTTTAAAGGAGAAATTTTACGATAAACTTCAGCGACAAGTTAAGCAACTCAAAGAGGATAAGTTATTGCTAAATCTCGTCAATGCCACTTCATGGAATACCGCCAACGGTGGCACTGGCAGAGACGACCCTCATCTTTCTGCACTAGCTGCTGCTTCTGGCGGAGGTCTGAGTGGTGGTTCTAGTGGCGGCCATGCTTCTATGGATATGGCACTTCACGATCGTCGGTCCCTTCGAAAGCGTGACTTCCATTCTCGTTTCGGCACCACCACCGACCACGACGATTTATCCGATTCAGGAGCAGGTCATTCTTCCGCTAACGGTTTCCTTCGTGGTCTGGGCGCTTCTGCAGGCTATCACTCATCATCCACAAAACGTCGTCGCCATTACGCCACTCGCTACTCCTCCAATGACGACATGTCTTCTGGCATGGCGTCTAATCCTGCTGCCAATCTGCACTCCGGATCAAATAACGGTGGTCTTTCTAAACTACCACACGCTAATGGTGCCTCCAGCGGCAATGACAGCAATCTTAGTGATAAAGATTACGACCAGCTTAATCATCTTATCATGAATAACGAAGATGGCGTGATACTCTCACGTGCATCTGCACCTCCAACCAATCGATCTGCAACACGAGGCTCTCATAAACAATTTGTTGGTGTTCAAGGGCTCCGAACTGAGGAATTAAATGAAGACTTGACTTTACTTCGGTCCGTTGTGTCAAAGAAGGACCGATCATAGCCGCGCGCTTTCGTCCCCCCCAACTCCAATCTCCTGCATACAATCCACCGCGACCCTTGTTTTTTTTTTTTTTTTTTTTTTATCTTTTTTTCCTATCAATTTTTTACTCCCTCGATTTCTTGCTAATTTGAAGCTACATTTACTTCTTCCCAATATCCCGACTAAATAAGTCCGGTCATGGAAAATGCATCGTCCCCCTTCGGATTTGCCCACAATATAAGGCGGACTTTGGTGGCCAAATCGGCTCATTATTCAAATATCGTCATTCGCTGGGGAAAACACGCAGGCGTTTCAGCTCGGCTTCTCCGGCGTGTGGCCATCGCCATCGTCTTGTTAGTGGCTCTAACTTACTCCTTAATAATAGTCATCTCAGCTTCTAATGAATCGGCCGCTTTGCATGCTCCAGAGTCAATCTCTGACCTCCCGAACTATCTAGATGCAAAAGATAGGAAAATCAGCAACAAGAAGCTTTCATCTTCTATCGATGCTCCATTCGAGATTGGATGTCGTGTTCCTAATGTCGATGCTCCTCGGGCAAACGCGTCTTTTGTCATGTTGGCCCGTAATTCTGAACTAGAAGATGTGGTCAAGTCCATGAAGTCTATGGAGCGCAGGTTCAACCAGTGGTTTAATTATCCCTGGGTATTTCTTAATGATGTGGAGTTTGACGAGACATTCAAGAAAACTGTCCAGCAATATACACACTCCGAATGTGAATTTGGCGTGATCCCAAGTGACCAATGGAATTTTGACCCTGCCATAGACCCAGATCTTCTTCATGAACATTTTGAGAGCCAAGGCGATCGTACCGTCATGTACGGGAATCTCGAGTCGTATCATAAAATGTGTCGATTCTACTCGGGGTTCTTCTTTCACCATCCATTGGTGCAGAAGCGCAAGTGGTACTGGCGGGTGGAACCAGATGTGCAATTCTATTGTGACATCACATACGACCCGTTCCTCGAAATGGAAAATTCCAACAAGAAATACGGCTTCACCGTTGCCCTAAAAGAACTCTACTATACTGTGCCAGGGCTTTTTCCACGTACCAAAGCTTTCATACGAAATAAGGGCCTTAAAGTGGGGTCAGCATGGGATTTCGTGGCTAAAAAATACAATAAGGCCGTGGGAACCAATTCACGTGAATACCAGGGGTTAGAACTTGTGGACAGATCGACTCTTGAAGGCATAGTGGAGAAAAATCTAAATCTTCGACGCATTCTTGCACAGGAAAACAAGGATGATGCAGTGATTGCTCGTCTCAAGAGTTTCGACAATGTTCGTGATATCTTCGAAGAAGCACTCGAGAAACCTAAGCTCTGGGAGGATAAGGTGGATAACGAGGAGTACAACTTGTGCCATTTCTGGACAAACTTTGAGATTGCCCGGACCGACCTTTTTCTCTCGAATGAGTACCAGGAGTACTTTCAATATCTTGAGGAGAGTGGTGGGTTCTATAAAGAACGATGGGGAGATGCACCAGTTCATTCAATTGCAGTGGCTATGTTCTTGGACAAACTGGAGCTTCATTATTTCCGTGATATCGGGTATCAACATACCACCATTGTTCACTGTCCAAAGAATGCCCCAGGAAAACAGTTACCTTATGTTCCTGCACACCCATTAGAAGAGGTTAATCCGAAGCGGGGACCATGGTACAAGTTCTTCCGGAAGCGGAAGCCAGATGAGCCAGCACGCAATGGAGTTGGATGTCGGTGTGAGTGTCCAAAATTCAAGAAGGATGTGGAGGACCGTGGAGATTGCCTCAAGCTTTATGCGTATATGGTTTCAGATAATTATCAAGAACACCGAGATTACGACATGGATTTGATTGAGGGAAAGGTGAACCAAAAGATCGATCTTTTTTTGCAGAGGGGAGGAGAATTGGGGACAAAGAGAGTAGTGGTTTAATAGACAGCATAATAGGTTGTATGTAGTATGTACTGCATATACGTAATGAGTATCGAGTGGAGGGTAGAGTGGAGGATGGAGTGCTGGTGCACTGGCGTACTGCATAGTATCTCATGGTGCACTGGTGTCCTTACACCAGTACAGGTACAATAACATATCCGCAAACTATTCATTCTAATATACACTGAGAACTAGAAATACATAACAAGATGGAGTTTAACCACCGAAACCGTACAAGGTTCTACCTTGTCTCTTCAAGGCGTAAACAACATCAAGAGAAGTAACAGTCTTTCTCTTGGCGTGTTCAGTGTAAGTGACGGCATCTCTGATGACGTTCTCCAAGAAGGATTTCAAAACACCTCTAACTTCTTCATAGATCAAAGCAGAGATACGCTTAACACCACCTCTTCTTGCCAATCTTCTGATGGCAGGCTTTGTAATACCTTGAATGTTATCTCTCAAGATCTTTCTGTGACGCTTAGCGCCACCTTTTCCGAGTCCTTTTCCGCCTTTTCCTCTACCAGACATGATTATTGATTGATATAAAAAAAAAAAAGGATAGTTGTGGTGGGATATAGGGATATATATATTTGATTTGCAGCCGATCTCCTGCATACATGGTTACCATGGAGAAGAAGATTCACCACCTTGTACACGGTAATTTATTGTGCGCGGTCGCGAATGTTAGTGCTGGGATATGCAAATGTTAGTGCTGGGATATACACACGCGTTTGCGTAAATTGTAGCACCGGAATTGGCGCGCTTTTGTACGTACCCTTTGCGAGGATCGCGAACAGTGGACTTTTCCACCGCGCAAAGGAAGCCAAACAGTTGCGCGACGATGGGGTAGAAGTGCCAAACAAACATGAAACAGTAGGAGGAGGAAGGTGCGAAAGCATAATAAAAAAAACCGTCATTTTTTTTTTACTCCACTTTCAAACCCGCGAAGTAAACAAAATTTACATATATAATAGGCAAAATCCTCATTTTTTTTTATACTTTTTCTTTTTCGTTTTTTTATCAATAATGGCTAGAACTAAGCAGACAGCAAGAAAATCTACTGGTGGTAAGGCCCCAAGAAAGCAATTGGCTTCTAAGGCCGCCAGAAAATCCGCCCCATCCACTGGCGGTGTTAAGAAACCTCACAGATATAAGCCAGGTACCGTCGCTTTGAGAGAAATCAGAAGATTCCAGAAATCTACTGAACTTTTGATTAGAAAGTTACCTTTCCAAAGATTGGTTAGAGAAATTGCTCAGGATTTCAAGACTGACTTGAGATTCCAATCTTCTGCTATTGGTGCTCTTCAGGAATCCGTTGAAGCTTACTTGGTTTCTTTGTTTGAAGACACTAACTTGTGTGCTATTCACGCCAAGAGAGTCACTATCCAAAAGAAGGATATCCAACTTGCCAGAAGATTGAGAGGTGAGAGATCTTAGTGTATGCTTTGATAGTATATCTTTGTAAATTAGTGTAAAATATATACACCACTGTGATTATTGTAGCCTGCACACTGTTCACCAGTACATCCTAGCAACATACACATACATCCACAATACATATATATATATACATCCACAATACATATATATATATCCACACCATGGAATACCTTTCTAACTACAACCATTACGTCAATCTAGCTTCAACTTCTCCTCTCCCCGCTTGGGCATTGAGCGCATCGCTTCTATACAAAGGGGCAACTAATCCAAAACCAGTGGATCCAAAACTTGGTTCTGGTGGCTCTGTTGATTTCGCCAAATCTCTTGCCACTGCAAAACCAACAAGACCTTCCTGTTTCCTTTTTGGTCCTGCCGCTGCCTTAGGTGGTTACATCATCTATGATGGTGATGTTTCTAATGGTGCTGGTTTCCTGTTTGCTTGGTCCACCTTATATTTGCTTGTTAATGGTAAACCTGCCATAACTTCTTTGTTGAGAGGTCATGTGGTACCTTTATCCATAGCCACTTTAGCTTTAGGAAATGTCGGCATTTATGGAAAACAATTCTTCTGGCCTTCTCGTCTTGATTAGTTTAGCTTGTCATGCCCATTTAAGTGGAAGCAATTTATGCTCATTTGCATAGGCAAGAACCTCTCTTTCATCGTATAACTCAATAAATTGTTGATCCATGGGTCTTTCCTTTGGCGAGGCGAACTTTCGGTATTCGTCAAAAATGATAGTAAGCGACCACCGTTGAAGTCTTCGGAGAACTCCCACAAGACACCCTGTTCTGTGTTTTCCACGGTTACAGTGGATCAAGATCGGCTGATTCTTCGGATCAATGACAATCTTTATTGCCTCAGTTATGAGCTCACTGCTAATCTTGACAAAGGGCTCTTTGTTCCCGGACATACCAAGATGAAATAATTTGATTCCTTCCTGCTCAAAGAATTCCTCATGACACAGCGGATATTCTTCCGGAATGAGACAAAGCACCGATTTGAGCTTAAGTGTTTTTAAGAATGGGAAGTTGGCTGGTTGGGGAAAACTTGCCCGGTATATGTTATTGATAACCGGAGCAAAGTTTTCAGGCGGAGAAAGAAACGGCTCGGCTTTTAGCAGCACACTTTTCCCGTTGTTGGCTTCCACTGCTGCCCTATCAAGCTTATCATCAGCATCTTCCTCACAAACAAACTCGTCTTCTTCAGTGGTGGTACCAACATTTTCATCAGCTTGCAACAGTGAAATTCTTGATCGTAGCGTTTTTTTGTCAGGAAATGGTGTCCGAGGAATATCTTGTGCCGTCAGCTTTGAATCGGATTCATGCTGGGTATATGGGACCATGTGAGTTGGGTTAGGAGAAATCTGAACCAGCGATCGCGGCAGCGGGATATCTTCATCCATTTGAAATGGGTCATCCGCATATTGTGCCATTTATAGTCAGTGTAGAGTGTTTTGAAGGTTTGAATTTGAATAGTTAAAACAGGAAGTTGAGGATAAACCCGGGGGAAAGTAAAATGGGTAATATGCAGGACGGTAATATGATTTTAGTGATGTACTTCCGGGAGTAATACGGGTTATTCCGGGGGAGGTTGAAGGTGTTGATATGGATGAAGAAGGTATTCTTGATGAACTACCGGCTATCAATGGTTTGTTGTCGGGTAATGGTGATTCATCACGCGACTTGAAAGCTTGGAATTTTGTGATTTGACCTGTTTCTTTTGAGATTTTGAATAGTGAATATTTAGTTTCTTAGTTATGATTGATTAAAGCAGGTAGCTTATAATGGCTAATGTTTTATATAAGTGTCTTTGGCGGGCCATTTCTAGAAGTGTCTTGATTTGGAATTCCTTTCGAATTAGAGGTTTAAGAATGTATTTATAAATTATTGATAATTAAAAGTTGATAAAGAAAGCAAAAAAAGAAGAAGTATAAAAAAAGAGGGAAGGCGCCGGTATTTATAATGCACCAACTGGAAATCCGCAATTGTAGGGGATGTTTCATATATTTGCAGCCATTCGCGCGGTCAAATATAAAAGGCGGTCATTTCGTCCCTTTTTGAAATCAGAATAATAACATCTATTTTTTTTAAGAGTGAATGAATAAGACTAAATTCCTGGATCAAACACTGCGGGCAATTTCCGTCATCATGATGTCTTGATTACCATTAATATACTTATCAATGGAATCATGGTCAGATTCAAGTGTTGATAATGTATCGCCACCACAATTATATTCTGGCGCCATTACCACGTTGGAGAATTTCTTCAATGGAGAAGGCGATTTTGAAGCTAATGTTTCCAGATCGGATAATCTAGATGATGCTTTGAAAAACACTGTGTTTGGAGAAGATGATGGCATTGGGGAATTATTAGCGGAAGATGCCCATAGTGAACTGAAGGGCAAATTAAGAACCACCAAAACAATACTAATATTGGCCAAAAGTGAGCTATACGATGACGATTGGTGGTAATTGACAATCATCAATACCGACGGGATAAATAACGTCTGGGTGGCCATAATAATCAAAATATGGAAAGCATCAAATTGTTTAAGTCCCAAATGTCTTCTCATTCGAACTGCTGCCACAAGCTTGGTGATTAGAATGATACAAATCACATTTAAGGAAGCCGAGAACATAATAACCGGAACATTATTTACCCATGAGTTGGATACGGTAAATTTCTCCGCTTTAAGCTGATCTTTAAGTTGCTTCGCCTCAATAACCGTGGCATTCACATATAGGGCAAAGATACATAAGCCCAAGGCACTAGCAACAACGGTGAAAATCTTACCCAAAGTTTTCGTGTTGGAGGATTTGAAAACAACATATATCTGGAAAACCAACGTGGCTTCTACCAGAGCAACCAAGAGGGTGTGCAAAACATCAGCGGTTATTGATATGTTGTATTGGTTCCATTTATGGTCAATTTGTCCCGTATATCGGTACGTTAGACTGTTGATGGGCCCTAACAAGAATCCAAGATAAAATCCTGATCGAATAACCATTAAAATAATGGTAAATTGGTTTAATATGAACATGGGAGTCCTTCTGTTGGTAATAATCAACCAGGATATAATCAAAATCACCACTCCACATCCTACAGCTAGTCCATGGACTATGGCAAGCTGTAATGTGGCGTACATCATGGCATCCAATGCATGAAACGTGGTATGATATTCTTGATCTTTAACAGAGAAGAATACTTCCGTCATTGCTGATTACTTTCTCCTGTTTTTTCCTGTTTTTTTGTCAATGTGGGAACTCCATGTTCTTATAACTTATTGATGAGTACCTTATGGCTGCAAAGATGTCGCGGCCACCTTCCTGATTCGGATTGACAATAGGAACAGAGATCACGAATACAGGTGATGCACTCCACAAATGGACTTCTTGGTCTTCTCAAAGACACAACACTAAGTGTCAGGCTAATGCTGTTGACTCCAACAGTTTCGTGGTCTGTTCTTGACCATTTAAATGTTGTCAAATCTTCCATCCTGCATATTACCACGTCTCAATGTTGCAACTCTACTATGAGAGTACACTCAAGAAGAAAATAACTTTTAATGAGTATTCAAATGTTTCAGATTGATGTGCGCCATCTGGTTCTTCGGCCTCTCGCTTCCGATACATGATGTATAAAATGTGGAGACTATCAGGGAAAAGATACCTATCAAAGGTGTACGGGTGAATGGATCCCAACAAGGCCCGTACACCAGGAACATTTGGAAGGACCATTTGTTCTACACTGGAGTACATTCTGAGAATGCCATGGATATTTCCGAAGAACTAAAGAAACTCCTAAAATATGGAAGAAATGAAGCCAAGGAAAAGGCTTATGTGCAGTCCGGAATCAATTAGTGTTTTCCGTGGTGCAAGGACGATAGGGTGAAAGGCGCGCACAAGGTGTCCTTTTTCTTTTTTTTTTTTTTT
Organism: Osmozyma tolerans; assembly: GCA_030582955.1. Taxonomy (NCBI): domain Eukaryota; kingdom Fungi; phylum Ascomycota; class Pichiomycetes; order Serinales; family Metschnikowiaceae; genus Osmozyma; species Osmozyma tolerans. Next base: position 341,945 of record JAJMHH010000002.1, read on the forward strand.
TTTTTTTTTTTTTTTTTTTTTTTTTTTTTTTTTTTTTTTTTTTTTTTTTTTTTTTTTTTTTTTTTTTTTTTTTTTCCGCACTGTTTTTTCCTATTTTTTTCCTCATATCAACAGCGACATCCAATCCACAGGATCAGTGCCACAGCCGAACCATCCGATTCTTTTTTCTTAACTACTATCATATTTTCCTTTCGCTTTCATCGAATTTTCCGACTTTCCCAATTTTTCCAAGCTTTTCACCCTACTTCATTCATATTCCATCCATTGCCTTTTAGCCAATGTCGGATCAAAACGATTTGTCCATGGTGGATGTCTCAAACGCCATCGATAATATCTCGAACGGATCCAATCAAAATGATAATCCAGGTCCTACAAGAAGAAAATCTACAATGATTTTAACGGAAGAACACGAACATGATATGGACCGTGATGGTGAAAACACGGTCCATGATGAAAATGACACGGAGCAAATGCACGTGGATGAGTCACCAGCTTCAGCAGAAAACCAAAGTTCCTCTAGTTCGGATCAACACCCCATGACTCCAGTGGATCTGTTGACACAAGCGCCTTCTTCAGAACAAGTGTCATCTTCTCATCAGGAATCAGTGCCACAATCAGCCCCAGCGCCACCGCCACCGCAAGAAGCAGGTGAACCTGATCCTTCGATTACCGTGCCTGTGGATATTAAATGGGTTCAGGGCGGCGAAAAAGTGTACGTTACCGGGTCGTTCACTGGATGGAGAAAGATGATTGGTTTACAGAAACAACCCGACTCTACGCATTTGGTCACGCTCGGATTACCCGTGGGAACGCATCGTCTTCGGTTTGTCATTGACAACGAGCTTAGGTTCTCCGATTTTTTGCCCACCGCTACCGACCATATGGGCAACTTTGTCAACTACGTGGAGGTAACTCCTGAGCATGTCAGACTGCACTTGCAGCAGCAGCGTGAGCTAGAGATGGAGCAAGAAGAGTTGCAGAAGGAGGAGGAGGAATTGAAACGGTCAGCACCATCCAGAAGAGGATCAGTGTCGTCGGGACGCAGCAGGTCTAACTCGGTATTCGGATTAACTAACGACGATGACGATATGGGCAATGGATACCTGCGGTATCACGACGACGAGAATGACGCAGGATTGCAGCGGAGAAGACTCAAGTACATTAACGAGATTCCGCCAATCTTTGTTGATCCAAAAGTAATGGAGCAATACTACATGGCCATTGATGAACAGGCCAAGGCTAAAAACGGCCAACAACAAGCATGGTTGCACCCTCCACACCTTCCGCCCCACCTAGACAATGTCATTTTGAACAACTTCAATTTGCAGGACAGAGATAACAATTCAGGAGCTTTGCCCATTCCAAATCACGTGGTGCTCAATCACTTGGCCACCACCAGCATCAAGCATAATACATTGGCAGTGGCTTCCATTGTCAGATACAAGAGAAAGTACGTCACCCAGGTGTTGTACGCTCCTTTGCAGCAGTAGCCGCAAGGGGGTTTCCTTTCTGAAGTCATTACGGGAAAGAGATTCCTTGGAGAGAGATCCTTAGAGAGTTTCCTTGGGCAGTCACGTGCAGCAGGCGTCAGACGGTTAACTTACGGATGGGACTAGCGGAACAGTACGATGATCGCACTCCTCCTGTATACAATAAGGACGCCCGACGGGCAAGTTTTTATCAAAAGTGTCCAATTTTATGGAAATCTCGTGATTGAATGCATGGAAGAAAAGAGGAGGAGGTACAAAAAGAAAGAGGGGGATGATGAAAATGCGTGAGAAAGATGAATACGAAAAGTCTATTATGATTGAATTCAATGCAGGTTTCATCTATCCTGCAGATTGTTTTTTTTTTTTTTTTTTTTTTTTTTTTGATTATCAGGAAATTTCATATTGAAGGGCGCATGCTGGCGCAGGGCACACTACCCTCGGCCTGATTTTCCAAAAATTAATGATTATACTCCACATGTTTACGCCGCGGCGCATGCCAAATTGAGTACAAGAAAAAAAAAAAAAAAAAAAAAAAAAAAAAAAAAAAAAAAAAAAAAAAAAAAAAAAAAAAAAAAAAAAAAAAAAAAAAATGAGAGAAGAAAAAGAAATCAAAATTAGACCTCATCAGTGAAAAATCCAAATTTCCAATTTCCATTATCAAAATTATATCCAACCCCCCCCCCCCCATTTCTTCCAAATCTCGTCGAAATTCCCTATCCTTAACATGATCACATTCCTTAGGGATAACTTTGTCCCACAGTTCCATAACGAACAACAGTCGGAGTTGCAAAATCAAAATGCACATGAACCAAGCGAAATCCAGGATAAAAAAGATCAAAGTTCCGTTTATTCCGTCTCCACTCTCTCCACAAGTGAAAGTTCAAATCATCTCCAACGGCGTCTTCGGGGCAGACACGTTCAACTCTTGGGTATTGGTGCCACTATCGGATCAGCATTATTCGTGGCTATAGGGAAAGGTCTTCAATATGGTCCGCTAAGTTTATTTCTTGGATTTCTCGTTTGGTCCTTTCCCATATTGTTTATCACAGTCAGCATTGCCGAAATCGTCACTTATCTCCCTATTACATCTCCGTTTGTCCGAATGGCTGGACGATGCTGTGACTCGGCACTAGAAGTGACTACAGCATGGAATTTTTGGTTTCTTTGCTGTGCACAAATTCCGTTTGAAGTGGTGACGGTCAACTCCATTATTCATTTTTGGCGTGATGACTATTCAGCTGCCATTCCTTTGTCTGTTCAAGTGGTGCTTTATTTCCTTGTCAACGTTTTCGGGGTGGCTATCTACGGAGAAGTGGAGTTTTGGCTTTCTTTAGGCAAAGTCATCTTGGCACTGGGACTCATTTTGTTCACATTCGTGACGATGGTTGGCGGGAATCCACAACATGATGCCTTTGGGTTCCGTCATTGGCGTGATCCTGGTCCAATGAATGTATTGCATCATACAGGAGCATTAGGTCGGTTTCAAGGGTTCTTGGCTTGTCTTATTCGGGCTTGTTTTACCTTTTCTGGCCCGGAATATGTTTCCATTGTGGCTAGCGAGACTATTAACCCTCGGAAAACCCTTCCATCCGCATACAAACAGGTTTTCATTCGTCTCACCATCTTTTTCGTTGGCGGAGCACTCTGTGTGGGTATTTTGGTGGCGTACAATGATCCTAAACTTATGGAAACCATCGGTGTCACCAAACCAGGCGCAGGAGGATCTCCATATGTGATTGCCATGCAAAATATGAAGATCCTGGCATTACCAGATATCGTCAATATCTTGCTTGTCACAGCAGCTTTCTCAGCAGGTAATTCTTATACCTATTGCTCCCTGAGAACGCTTTATGGACTAGCATTGGATGGACATGCTCCAAAGTTCTTGAAAGCCACCACCCGAACAGGAATTCCAATCTTTTGCGTGTTGATTGCCCTTGCATGGGCGTTTCTCTCGTTCTTGCAATTGGGCGAAGGATCCGCCGTTGTTCTTGATTGGATCATTAACTTGATCACTTCGTGCCAATTGATCAATTTCTGCATCATTTGCTTCCAATACGTGTTTTTTTACCGGGCACTAAAAGCTCAAGGAATCGACCGTCGCACACTTCCTTTCCGTGGATGGTTCCAGCCGTGGCTTGCAATAATTGGTGGATCTATGGCATTTATCATGATCTTTGTCTCCACTTATGAGATCTTCCTTCCTGGCGGCTGGAACGTCAAGACGTTTTTATTCTCTTACTTGATGATCTTTGTCGATATTGCCATCTTTATTGGTTATAAGCTCATATGGCGTACCAAGTGGAAACGTGCCGAGGATGTAGACTTGGTCACGGGATTAAAGGAAGTGGAGGAACATGAAGCATGGTTTTATGCCCAGAAACAGGATCGTCCTCAGAAACCTTCAATATGGAGTCGTATCCAAACCGTGTTATTTGGTTCCGAATTGTGATGTACAATCTGCAATCTACAATTTGTAAAATGATGTATGGTGTACTGATGTATGATGCACTGATGTATGGTGTACTGATGTAACTGTACGGTGCACCCCGTAGTTATCGCGTCTTCATCTTTTCCTCCAACTTCTTTTCTTTCATCCATCTAAATATAGGCACTCTTTTGCCCCATATTAAGCCGCCACATCTCCATCTGGCGCCTCTAACGCCCGGTGGTTTCTTTATAATTTCTTTTTCACCATCCAAAATCAAATTTCTCCCCCATAATCCCCCCATAATCCCCCCATAATCCATAATGTCGCGGCACACAGCGGCTCATCCGCTTGTGTTCGACCGTCGCCTAGATAATCCAACAAATAATCATATCAATCAACTGGGCCTCTTTTCTTATACGGAAAATCTCATCCAGCGTGCTCTCGCAGTTTCTTCAAGCAGCGTATCCATTTTAGCATGTTTATTGGCAATGTACGCCTTTTTGGCTATGGACAGAAACCGCTTGGTATTTCGTCATCAGCTAATAGCCTTTCTTATCTTATTTGACCTTTTAAAGGCTTGCATTCTTCTACTTTATCCATCGCGTGTCATGACTCATGGTTCTGCTTACTTAAACCAGCGTTTTTGCCAGGTGGTTGGTTTTTTTACCTCTGTCGCCATCGAAGGTGCTGATTTGGCTATCTTATCATTTGCCGTCCACACATTCCTTCTTATTTTCCAACCTCGTCTTCTGGTCACTATCCCCGGCTCAGATCGTGTGGAAGGCGGTCTTTACAAATATCGTTATTACGTTTATGGACTCTCCTTCGTCATCCCAGTGGTGATGGCGTCCTTGGCTTACATTGGCGTTGGTTACTCGTCATTTGTTTGCTGGTGTTATTTGCCCCAACACCCGGTCTGGTACCGCTTGGTGTTGAGTTGGGTGCCCCGCTATCTTATTGTTGTTGTCATTTTCCTCGTCTATGGACTAATTTACTATCACGTGCTTAAGGAATTCAAGGCTTTAGGCGGCTACTTCTCCCATATGCACCGCCAGCACCTGCGTTCTCTGCGTTCTAAGAACTATAACACTGTTTCGTTCTTCTCATCGCTTTCCTACGCCTTTGGCTCGGCAAAACGGTATCTTGCTGATAAATTCGTTGTTCCGTCTCATCTGTCCCGGTCGTCATCTGCATGTGACTCATGGCTTGCTCCACAGCCTTCTCGTGCCCGGCAAGACTCGCCAAAAGCTGAATCTCAAACCCATTCCTCCGGTGATGGGAACACTCCTAATGAGTCACGTGGCAACACCCCACCACCCGTCCGTTCCCCCTCCCCTGCAGGTCCATTAGACCCTGCTGATGCAATCCATGATCCGGAGCTCCATGCAGCCAATTTGGAGAATTTCCGTCGTCGCCAGAAGGCTATTGAAAAGCAAATGAAGTCCATTTTCGTCTACCCGTTTGCTTATGTTGCCGTTTGGCTTTTCCCCTTTATCCTCCAGTGCACGCAATTTAATTACGAGAGCAGCCATAAACCCGTGCACTGGCTTAATTATCTCGGAGCATTCATGCAACCATTCAACGGTTTTGTCGATTCATTGGTGTTCTTTTATCGTGAAGAGCCCTGGAATTACACCATCATGAAGCTGTTTGAACGTGATGCCGTGTTCCGAATGGATCTGCAGCCAGGAAACTACAGCGTTTCTTATGCAGATACAGACTCCTCCAACACTTACCCTAAAGGAACCACCCCTGGTGCCAATATCATCAATGTGGACCATTATCCTCGGTGGCGGCGAATTCTTGCTATGCTCCGGTTGCCCTTTATGGAATTGCCCACCGCCGACGCTGTGGCTAGGCTTCGTGCTGACTATATGGCCCGTATGGAGGAACAGAGAAATGACCCACCGGCTGGTTCCGGTGGCGACTTTCAAGGTGTGCTGGCGCAACAACAAGGACCTGCCGATTTCTCTGCACTCACCATGCGCCACGACTTCTCCAACTTGCTTTCTGGCGAAATAATGCCTGCTGGTGGCGACTGTGCGGTGGCGTTGGACCGCTATTCGCTTAATTTCTCCCGTGGGAACCGTCTGTCTGTTTCCGGGATGTCTGGAGCTTCGGGAGGATCTCCTGATTCGGCAGGTCGTCGCGGTTCAGTGACAACTGCTTCCAATAAGAGTAATCGGTCAAGACGGCCATCGGCTATGGATCCTAGAGAAACGATCCCGGAACAAACCGAGTTCGCTCCGGTAGCGGAGTCGGTTGCTCCGGGAAGGAAAGCTTATATTAAACGTCCCCTGCAACGCAGCCGTGGCAGTGGCAGTGACGACAACATGGACTTTTTGGAGTTTTTGCGGAGTTGATCTTGGTGCACGGGTGTGATGGTGCACGGGTGTGGTGTACCGGGGTTCTGTCTGGTGCACGGATGTACTATTCGACATCGCGCCACGGCTGTGCATGGCCCCTGATGGGCTTTTTTTTGATAAAGCGCGGCCATCGCCGAAGCCGGTCATCCCACATTCAAAGCATTTCCACTATTCAAAAGCCACCCAGATCCCTGCACATGAACGGATAAGTTTACCGTTTCATTGATTCTTGTTTCATCGTCGTCTCATCGTCGTTTCATCGTCGTTTCATCGTTTCATCTCATCTCATCATCGTTTCATCTCATCGACATGCCCCCCAAATTCATCCAGAGCGATGCCGGAGACGGCACAAAAGCTTCCGATCAATACGTTCATGGCTATAAACTTGCCTTGACTCTTATCAGCATCGTTGGGTGTCTTTTCATATCTGCACTTGACCAAACCATCGTTTCCACCATTCTTACCGATGTTACTAATCAGTTTGGTGGCTTTGATAAAATCGGCTGGCTTACTTCCGGGTTCTTATTGCCTATGGCGTGTCTTTCCCCGCTGTATGGTAAAGTCTCCATTGCACTTGGCCGAAAGTACACATTGATAGCTGGAATCATTGTGTTTGAAGTTGGATCTCTAGTTTCTGCTTTGGCCAAGAATATGAATATGCTCATTGGCGGAAGAGTCATCCAAGGTGTTGGTGGAGGTGCTATTCAAGCCATGGTGGTTGTTGTTTTATCTGAATCGGTGCCTATCAATAAACGGCCGCTTTCTATGGCCCTCATTGGTGTGACATTCTCGGTGGCGTCAGTCTGTGGACCATTCATTGGTGGTGCCTTCTCTACTAATGTCACGTGGCGGTGGTGTTTCTACATTAACCTTCCAATTGGCGGAGTGGCTTTGACGCTCTTGTGTATGTTTTTCCGTCCTCCACGTCCACGTGGGAATATCCGGGAGAAACTCACTAAAGTGGATTATGTGGGAACTTTCCTTATTGCCGTTGGTTTGGTTCTTGTTTTGCTTGCACTTACTTTTGGTGGAAACGAGTACGAATGGGACTCTGCCGCTATCATTTGCATGTTCGTCATTGGCGGGGTTGTTCTTGTGGCATTCTGTGGTTGGAACTTTTTGTGGTCACCAAATCCAATCATATTAAGAGAAATCGTCTGTGTTCCAAAGATCATGTGGGCTACTATGACTGCTACATTCAATTTCTGCTTCTTCATGGCCATCACTACATATTTGGCCATCTACTTCCAGGTGATTTTCAATGCTTCTGCTTGGAAATCTGGTGTTCATATGTTACCGTTTATTGTTTCTGTTTCGGTGGCATCTGTTTTAAATGGAGTTTTCATGAGGTTTACCCGATATGTGAAAATCACAATGACGTTATCGGGGGTTTTGGGGCCCGTTGGTGTGGGCCTTTTATTGCTTTTAGGGAAAAATACCCTGATGGCTTCTCAAATCGGCCTCTTGATCCCTGCAGGCGTCTCTGTCGGTCTAATGTTCCAGAGTTCAATGTTAGGTGCTCAGCTTGAAGCTCCTGGTCACGTGCCCGGTCTGATGATCGTCACAACGGTTTTTTTGAACTTTATGAAAACTTTAGGTGGCGTTATTGGTGTTGTGACTGCTCAACTTATGCTTACGTCACGTGGCCATCAATATATTGACGCTGCTGCTGCAAAATATAACCTCAATCTCCCAATGTCGGGCGCTGTCCTCATAGAGGCTCCTGCTGATATATGGAAGTTATCATCATCGCGTGCACGTGACCACCTACTAGATGCATTTATGGAGGCATTGCATGATGTGTTTTACCTTTGTTTAGCCTATGCGCTGGTTGCATTTGTGTGTTCGCTTTTCACCACCAACAAGCGGATTCCAACGCTGGGGCAGATTTCCAGTGCATCCGATGACGAGAGTGAAACGTCGGAAGAACTCCAGGAGAATTCGGATAAATTGCAATCTCCGGAAAATTCTTCACAAAATTCCCCCTCAAAAGAAAAATCCCCAACCACAGTCGATGATTACCGCGAGTTATCTTCAGAGACTCCTCGATGATATCAAATGGGTATAAAAATGGGATACGGAATCCCGGTAAATAATTAATCCAACCAAGCAAACCTCACGGTTTGTTGCTTCACGTTCAAGCCATGCTTCAAGTAGTCTTGCAATGGTTAAATCATTGCTGAGTCATTTCCTTTTTCCTGGTTCAAGTAGCCATTTTAATCCAGAAATGCTTAAAAGTCAAAAAAGCCTTAAGTCACTCTTTCAAGCAAGCCAAGGCTTGCTTGATGGCTATGGCTCCCCCATATCATTCAAATAAGCACGAATATGCCCATTCAACCTTCCAATGGCTGCCTCCACATTCCGACGTTCTCGGTCAAACTCCGAAGTAAGCCCCGATATCTCCGCCTCTAATTCCCCAATAATAGCCTTGGATTTATCCATCTGAGCTTCTCGAACTCCACGCTCATCTGTAAGCCTCCGGTACTCATTTTCAAGACTTTCAAGTCTCTCTTTTGCAAGCCGTTCTCGTTCAGCTCCGTCCGCCCGAGTCTTCTCAATCTTGCTCTCAAATTTGGCTGTCTGCTGCTCCACAATGCCAATTTGCCGACTTAGATCTTCCGACATCATCCGTTTCATCTCAAGTTCCTCTCCATTCCGTGAAAGCTGATCTCGTTCATCATCAAGTCGTCCCACATCATCAACAATACTTTGAACAAGTTTAATAAGCTTTTTAACCTCATCTTCCACCGCTTGGATCGACTCAATTGTCCTGCTCTTATTTCGAACAGTACTTTCTCCTGCATGCACATTGCCATCACTCTCTTCCACCGCAACTCGAATATCCGCCACCACTCGTTTCAACGACTCCATGTCTGTAGTCAGATAAGCCTTGTACCGCTCAACTTGTGATGCTTCTTCACTAATAAGGTAAGAATGGTCCTCTAACCGCCCAAAAAGCATCATTTTACGCTCCTTATACTGCATGTGTTCCCCTCGGAGCTGCTGTTGCGATCTCTGAAGCTTCTTCAATTCCGACTCAAGTTTACTGTTGTAGTTGTTGAGTCGCGTCACTGATGCCTCTTGCTCGGCTCCGTTGGTCTGGTGTCGGAGCGCTTCAATATCATTTTGCACTTGTACCAATTCTGCCTCAGCTTTCCTGGCATCTTCAGCATATTCCTCACATGCTTGAGCTATGGGCTCACAATCCTTCATTCTCTCTTCTCTAAATCGAGCAAAGTTGATCACAGCACTTAAAATCCGCCGTATCCGCTGGGCTTCTGGTTTCCGGAGATCCATAATGTTGAAATCGTGAACACCACATTTCTGGAGAAACGCTAGAGAACACCGAAACAATATTAGAAGTGGCATTGTTCGTGATGTGTCATCTCGGCTGGCGTCAAATTCTTCGCCATTTTCCGCTTGTTCTCGGAAATTGTATTCGTTGCATTTTTTGACGAGACTTTCGGAGATTGCCACTGTTGATTGCACTGAAAGCCCCATAAAGATATCCACGAATTCTTCGAAAAGCATGCGGATGTACTGGCTTGTGGGTCTTGATATTAGATCCTCATTTGCTGTAAACTCCATTGTTTGAAGACAAACTGATAATTCTTTGATATCAAGAAGTGGGAATGCATCTCTTGAGTTGTTATGATGACGGAATCTGGATCCATTGATTCCACCAGTGATCCCTGGTCGGTGTATTAAACTGGGCCTTGACATGAAGAAGTAGTAATCATTAGATGTCTGTTCTTTGTTTACATGTCGCCTCGTTATCGCCATGTGCAGGATATTGATCCACAAAGAACGTAAAAAAAAAAAAAAAAAAAAAAAGAACGTAAAAAAATACCAGCGGATAATCCGCGGCTCGTATAGACATTCATTGACGTACTTCCTAAGTATTCTTCCCCAAAACTTTAGTCTCATATTTTAAACTCTTTCAGCAGTCCAAATGGCTCCTCTGCAAACAAGCTTGATGGTTTCTGTAAGCAACATATAAGGGACTGCTTTCTTTGCGTCATGTTCAACGGCAGTATCCAAATGCTCTAATTCATCGTCTCTGAATTGACTTATTAAACTTTTTAAGTCACGAAGCTCTGGAGAAGTTTCAATCTCTTTGGTGATTTCACTTGGAGTGAGAGCTCTTCCCGTTTCTTTATCGTAAACAGGAATATTGTATTGGTTCATTAACACTCGGAGCTGTTGGTTGTAGTGACCGCCAATAACTGTTTCAACAGCAACTGTGCAAGCCATTGCAGCTTCTTTGCTGATGGAGGCGGTTCCAACTCCGAGGGCAACTGCACCAACTTTCCATAAAGGAGTTAAAAGAGATGGTCTAACACGCCGCTGTGTTTGAAGACGGTTAAATGTATCATGGTGATGGATTTCTTGGTCCCACATGTGCTGCAACACTGGCTTCAAATGAGGATATTTGTTGGAAAGCACAGCATATTGACCCATATAGATATAGTCAGCACCAAGTTCACCTGCCTGATCTACTCTCACAACCCTGTCCAAAAAGGCCTTTTGAGCTTTTGATAATGCTCCGTATTCGACATCTTCAGTGGACAAAGCCTTGTTTGCTTTTGCGCTTTTCTTTGCTGTCTTGAGGATAGTACCCGAAGTGGAGAAGCTTCTGGACAGAAGCGGCCTTATACTGGAGGAGAGCATATCAAGTATCTTTGATTACTTTGAAATGGGGGTGGTACTTTGATGGAAACCAAAAATCGAGGAAAGATCACCTGACTTGAGCATAAAAAAGGGGCGGTGAAAATGTAGGAAGGACGGATGCGAAATTAAGGAAGATCTGGAATTTGGGGCCAGCCCAAGCAGAATTGAAGAAAAAAAAATGGAATCATTGATTGACGGAAAAAATCTCAAGCATCAGTATTCCAACATCAAAAGGAATTTCTTGAGTATCTCTGGAATTTGTCACTGGTTTATTCTCATTTTGCGGAACTCGCAAACATCTAAAGCAATTATTTGAGATTTCCTTCTCCATTAACCATTCCACAGTAAACACACCTTTCCAACGCGATGCGTCTACCCAAATATCTGCCTTGGAAGAAAAATCAACCTCTGAATTCATTTTAGCACATCCACAGAATTTCATTGATCCATTGACACTGAAGAATAAAAAAATGTCGCCACCAGGGGTGTCACAAAAAGCTTTTTGTAATCTTCTATTCCCGTGCTCAGTGGATGCCCAAAGATTCGCCAGCAAGGATGCTTGAATGTCTAAAGCGCTAAATGACTTGATAACAAAGAATCTAGAATGTGGAGGGACACAAAATGTGGCAATATTTCCTCGAAACCATATAGGTTTCTCAATTGAGTCTTGGGCAGAGAGATCAATAGGTGAAGAGATTGAAAAGTGCCGTTGATCCGGTGTTGGGGAGAACAACGGTTCAGAGCTTGAATCAGATTCATCACATTCTTCCATGCTAGATCGTCTATGCTTCATATTACCCATTGGATATCCTTCGTAATATGAGGACCATATATTTGGGGCGCTTGCTAGATTTAAGGAATTGGTCAATTGTGCCATGTCGGTGACTTGATAAAGCTTTTCTAGAGTGGAATGTGTGCAAAATGCGATTCCAGCTCTAGTATTTTCATCATGTGTGGGCGCCTTAAAGCCCAAGAGAATGGAATCAAAAAGCGAAGTTACCATATTAAGAAATAGATCAAGAATAAGTAAAAGATTAAAAGAAAAAATGAGGACAACAAAAAAAAGTAAAGTGGTTTAAGTTTTTTAGAGATCAGAGGAACACTTTATAAAATAGTTGAAGGGGTAAATGTGCGGGGCAAATTCAAAAACAATAAAATTGCGATTTGATAACAATTATACAGCGACAAGGGGTGCTTTTTATATGTGATACAAAATTCAGGGTGATCTCCATTTGCAGCCATGTTGGTGCATTATATTAGTCGCAGGAGGTGTGCAGTCATGAGGGGTTACGAAGTCGAGAAAGTAAGGCACAAGCGAGACATTGGGAATGCATTTATATGCAGATGGTGATAATAGAAGAACCATGCACAAAGTGAAATCTTATATGATATAAATTTCTCGTAGGAATATCTAATTGGTGTTTTATTTTATGATTGGTGGTTGGTGTAAATAATTAATGATCAATGAATTGTTTAATTGTTTGGAAAGTATGGATCTATGGCGCCTTTTATAGTAAAAAATGGAATATTCACACCGCCCCCGATATAGCATATCATGCTGATGCTGGATCGTTTGAGGCAAATCATCTGCAGTGTAAGATGAAAGTTGCATTTATAATAATAGTGATGTAATTAGAATGTTTATTTGGGAATTTGTCCGCGAGCGCTAAGGTGCGCGAAAACCGGGGGTTTCGAGAATCTAGCAGTAAAATCCGGGGAGGAACATCTCGTATACGAAAGGAAGCAAGGAGAAATGTCGTCGGTTGCTAAGGAACCTGCTCAGTCACTGCATGATATGAAAAAGGATAAATACTCCTTATCTTCCGCAGATATCCACAAAAAAATAGACACAAGCAAAATCAATATGGAGGTGATGAGGAGATGGATCGATGACACTATCCACAAACAATTGCCCGATGATGATATTGCTGGGGGACTTATATTTGAACTTTTAATGGCTGATGAAAATCCAGATTATACTACAATCAATCAGCAAGTGACAGAATTCATTGGAAAGAAAGAAAGCCGAAAGTTTTGTTCTGAGCTTTGGAACCATCTTCTAAGTGCACAGACGGATAAAGATGGTATTCCGGCCGAAGTGCTTAAACAAGTAAAGCAAATCCAAGAAGCAAAAGAAAAGACAAAGGCAGAATTCTACAACAAGCCCAAAGAACTCAAAGGTACCTCTACTGTTCCAAGACGAGGTCAATTTCCTCGTGATCGAGCAGGCAAAGGCCGCAAGACAAATTACAACAGAGGTGGTGGTGCTTCGGAAACGTCTCCTAGGAAACAAAGGTATGATAAGGACCATCACGATCCTCGTGAACGTGGCGCCAGAGACAATACATTGCTTTAGGGTAAAAAAAAAAAAAAAAAAAAAAAAAAAAAAAAAAAAAAAAAAAAAAAAAAAAAAAAAAAAAAAAGAGTCAAGTTTTACTTCTTATGAATTGTCTTCATAGTGGATTCTTTCACCAATGCCATTGATGCTAATTCCTACTATGACATGCCTCTGATTGTCTACATGGAGTCCATGTTATATCCTCCTGCATATATCATTGGACCCTTCCTCCTGGCGTGCAGGGTTTGATCTCCCAGAGTTCCTCTTCAGGTGATTACGCTAGCATTTATAGGAGGAAAATGGGTTGTCCTCAATCCGCTACATTCTTCTTATTTAACTAGTATCTTCAATAGTGAAGGAAACAACCACGTGCTTTCCTCATGGAGTAGCTGGTACATTGAATGTTGTTTGCTAGCAGCTTCAGAGTGATTGAGTAATCAAAAAACCAGCTTATCATTAAACTAAAAAAAAAAAATCAATGGTCTATTTAAATGCTTGCCTCAAAAAGTTAATGGTGTCCTTTATCTCCCGAGTGCCCTTAGGTGGATTATTGCGGTCGTGTTGTGCACAAAGCCCTCGGGCATAAACAGCCAACACACGAAACGCCAATTAACGGGACTAAACGGAACACAACAAAATGTCGGATCAAAGTCATCACCACCATCATCATCACCATCACCATCATCAGCAAGACCCAAGCATTAATCCCGCCAACCGGATCGGGAAATATCAGGTCATTAGAACGCTAGGCGAAGGTTCTTTCGGAAAAGTCAAATTGGCTCAGCATGTGGGCACAGGCCAAAAGGTGGCGCTCAAGATCATCAACAGAAAGACGTTAGCCAAATCAGACATGCAAGGCAGAGTGGAACGTGAAATATCATACTTGCGGTTGTTGAGGCATCCTCATATCATCAAACTCTATGATGTGATAAAGTCTAAAGATGAAATCATCATGGTGATTGAGTACGCCGGGAAAGAATTATTCGATTATATTGTCCAACGAGGACGTATGCCTGAAGATGAAGCTAGACGGTTTTTCCAACAAATCATCGCTGCAGTGGAATACTGCCATCGTCACAAGATTGTGCATCGAGACTTGAAACCAGAGAATTTATTATTGGATGACCAACTCAACGTTAAGATCGCAGATTTTGGGCTTTCAAATATCATGACCGATGGTAACTTCTTGAAAACCAGCTGTGGCTCTCCGAACTATGCCGCTCCTGAAGTGATCAGTGGGAAATTGTATGCTGGTCCCGAAGTCGATGTTTGGTCTGCTGGTGTCATTTTGTACGTGATGCTTTGTGGTCGGTTGCCCTTTGATGACGATTTTATTCCTGCGTTGTTCAAGAAGATCAGCAATGGTGTTTATACCTTGCCAAATTACTTGTCCGCTGGGGCCAAGAGCATCTTGACTAGAATGTTGGTGGTCAATCCGCTCAATAGAATCACCATCCACGAGATCATGGAGGACGACTGGTTTAAGGAGAACATCGAGGAGTACTTGTTACCACCAGACTTGTCTAAGACTATCCACAACAAGATCGATATTGACGAAGACGTGATTAGCGCCTTGACAATGACTATGGGTTATGACCGCGATGAGATCATCAACACGATAAACTCATGCAATAAGCACCATGCTCCTCAGCAGCAGTCAAATGAGATCCTTGACGCGTACCTCTTGATGAAGGAGAACCGGTCGTTGGTGAAAGACTTGAAGAAGAACCTCAACGCTAGAGTGGATACTTTCTTATCACAATCTCCACCTCCAACTTGGGATAGTCACGAACAACAGGAGGTTCCAGCGTCTCACAAAGCACCGGGCGTTCAGCAATCGCTCACATATCAAACGTTGGCTACGGTTCCAGATCTTTCTACGCTTCCCAACTCCACCATCGCCATTCTCCCATCATCGCTTCCTTCGATTCACCGTGCGTACATGATGAAGCAAACCGACGCGGGCCAACACAAGATTAACCCTGTTCTGTCGAAGAAACTGAAGACGAAGTGGCATTTTGGCATCAGATCTCGGTCTTACCCATTGGATGTGATGGGAGAGATCTACAGAGCGCTAAAAAACCTTGGTGCTGAATGGTCTAAACCTACAGAAGAAGAATTATGGACTATTCGTGTGCGGTGGAAGTATGGGCCTTGTATGGTGGAAGAAGGCCATAGTGAAGGAGATGCAGTTGCACCTGATTTGATGAAGATGCAGATACAGCTCTATCAATTAGAGCCCAACAATTACCTCGTTGACTTTAAGTTCGACGGCTGGGAGAGCTCGTCCGGTACTATGCCTCCCAGACAGGATGTTGATGAGATGAGCTCTTTTTCTGCGTATCCATTCCTTCATTTGGCAACACGTCTTATCATGGAACTTGCTGTGAATTCTACTCAAGGATAGACCTAGGATGTACTCAAGGATAGAACCACCTAGGATCTACACTAAGGATAAAGCTTCTAGGATACTGAAGCAAGGCCAGCATATATTAAGTAATGGAGATTATAATGGAAGATAGAATCGATCCTAGAACATATTGTGGTGAAACCTTTAGTTCTTCTTGGCGATCTTTGGCACAGGACTCTCAAAACGAAGACCAACAGCCTCAAGAATGTCACCAAGGTCTTCAACAAGACCTTCGACCAACTCCTCAACACCGGAGATTACGTAAGCAGGAATTGGATCAGGGTTAACTTTACCCAATTTGCCCAAGTCAAGGGTTTTAAAACCCAACAAGTTAGCAACACCAAAACCAAGGCCTTCGGTGACTTTGTCGAGACCAGTAACCAAAGTTCCCAAAAAGTCGTTGAATTCATTGAAAAGGTCCTCAGCGTTACCTCTTCTGTCTAAGGAGACCATGTGCAGGTCATTTTCATTAGACTTGACTGGAGAAGAAGCGGCCAAGGCGGCGATAGCGATTGGAGCGAGCGAAGAGATTTTCATTATTGGAAATTGTGGATTTGGTGGATTTGATAGAGACAAAAATAGGAATGCTGACGGGTATTTATACCCGAAATCGAGGATAACTGTTAAACACGGTCCTTGTGTATATCTCGAATTGAACCTCGTGGAAGAACAAAGTTTTGCAGTGAGGCTTGCGATTAAGAAAAAGCCTCTAAGATGTTTATTTTGCACCGCTTCTGTAGTTTGCGTTCCCAATTGTGCCAGTATATGACGCGTAAACTAGACGGGCAACAATAGATAAGCCCTTCAACGAGGTCCGGTGGTGGTTTTGAGATTTAAACCATTTGAATTTGTTGAATAATGTTAAATCGTCTCATGTGTTGAGATCAACTCATTATTCAAGTTATCATCTCAAGTTATCATCTCAAGTGATTATGTCAAAGTTTTTTATGACCAACTCA
>JAJMHH010000002.1:358709-396276 GCA_030582955.1 Osmozyma tolerans
AAAAAAAAAAAAAAAAAAAAAAAAAAAAAAAAAAAAAAAAACGGTGGCGTTGACAGTGGCGCTCATTACGCCAATTAAAGTGATCTGTCACAATGCCTTAGATCCTCGAGCAAATATATGAAGTCACCACAAACTTTCATTGTAATCATTGTATATCATTATTGTAAATCAAGAATTATTGTATATCATTATTGTAAATCAAAAATTCATTGTAGACTGGTAATTGAAATTGCCGCCTCCAAATAGAGAAATGGTATAACCAAATTAGAATTATAGCGGAATCCCCCATGAATTCTAAATCCACGGTAGGCGCTTTATAAATCAACCGCCATGCGTTTTATTGTTAAAAGGATCTAGCGCCAGATTAGTCCTTCACGTGAATTGATTGTTTAACTAGTAATTATTTGTTTATTGGTGGTATCTGATTTTGAGTGGATAATTGTGGATATTCTAGATTGTGATATTGGGTATTCATTGGATATTAGTTGATAATTGAGTGGTTATATTCTGTGGTTATATTAGGTGGTTATGAAAGATTCAATAAACATGTGATGATAGGAATTGTGGAAATGAATCATTATATGAAAATAGATTATTTTGTTTGTTAAAGAATTCAGGAAAATGTAGTTTGTATTCACGTGTTCTTTTTTCTGCAAATTGGTCGATTGAGACAAATTTCGCAAATACTATCATAGTAGTTTAATTGATTACATAATCAATGGAAAACCACATTATCATAGATTTCGGAATATCCACGTGCTTTCGTCTATTGCATTCAAAATGAAACACTTTTTTTGTTTAAATTCCGGAAAATCTACTATCACGTAATTGACACATTCTGTTCCTCAAAATATCCTGATTACGTAATCAGAACGAGAACCATGTCAGAGTACACACCAGAATACACTTTTAGAAGATAATAATATAAGTCAAAGACTGAAATAGTTTATATAGAAGAACTTCAAAATACAATAATCTAGACAACCTAATATCTGAAATATACTTGATATTATCATGTCAATACTCAATAGTACAGTTGACTAGACTATTGAATAAATTTGAATGTAAATTTCTGCTGATTATGTAATCGATTACCTCTGTGGTCACCTTGATTATGTAATCACTGTGGTGGTTTCGATTACGTAATCACTAAATTAATGCAATAACCAAAGTGCTGCAAACACGTTTGGTTACATTGGTAGTGACAATGTCCTGACAAACATAAAACACATACAAAGCTGAAGCAATCCTAAAACAAGCTTCCTCAACGTTTCAACACCAGATTGAGTTAAAGCTGCTAAGTATTCACTAGGTAGAATAATATCAACAAATACCAAAAAATATTTTCATGGCCATATTATTATTTCAAATATTTATTCCCAATAAATCTGATTTGAATTGTAACTTATATCTTTCTATAAATTACTTGGTTATATTTGTTGTTTATTGTGAAGATAATTTATTTTCTTAGTCATTCACATTTAATAGTAAGATACAAGTCAATTAATATTTAAACCATAAAAAGGGTAAGTTACATAGCCTGAAAACAGAGCGGGGTAACTAAATTACAGGTTTTTCCACTCATGGATAGTTCCATAATAGACTTTATTTGGATCTATATTTCTCTTATGTTACTTCTTTATTAATCATTATATTTAATATTATATGTATAATTGTATTTTTACTACGGTGCGGCCATAATTTACGTATTGAATAAAGTAATAATATAGTAATATATTAAAATAATGGTATAAATTACTATAGATACAAGAAATTGTATCAATACACCAATTATACTAATACAAGAAAGGCCCGTCGTAAATATAAAATATGAGGGAGAAAACATGATAAATTAAAAAGTAAAGATTAACACAATAGTCTTAAAGGTCCCTGTATATTTGTTTGTCTCGTCATAGGATGTTTTTTCTTCTTTATATATATACATAAATATACCTTTGTATTTACTTAAGATGTTATTATTATACTTCTATATTTACTAATAAATGTAAGAAAATTTCAGCTTAATACGGCAAGAATTACAAGAAGATAAAGAAGCATAAGAAAGTAGAAATTGAGAAGAATTAGTATCAGCACCAAATCATTCTCTATTTTTAATCTCGTTTTTAACATTCTATTATAGTCTTTTCTCAAATCTTAGCCCCTCATGAATCATGATTTATGAATTATACAAAAGATATTAAGCTTTTAACGAACACATTCTCGTCATTATAGATTTATATAGTAATAACATCTACCTTTTAGTATTATATGCAGTAAAACACCTGAAGTAAGTCCTTGTTCTATCAAATTAATCTCGCCTAATCTATGAGTTGGTGTACGGGCGTAGAAATTTATGGTGTACAGGTGCAAACACGATAAACGGTGGTATATACACGACTACATCACGCATCACACTGTACCACGCGGTTCATGGTATAAGGAAGCAATTAAATATCCGGAATTAGGAAATAATTGACATAGATTAACTATATTTAAGAGCATCTCTGTTCTCCAATCATTTCCTTCGTTCACGATTTTACGGTGTGCATATAAACAAATTCAATATACCCTTTTCGGATTGAGGTAAACACCCAAGCGAGGAAAAAAAAAAAAGAAAGAAAAAAAGAACCACTTTTTTTTTGTTAGCAACCACATTCTTTACTGATTCGGCGCTATTTCCCTTATATATCATATAAATATAGATATATCCCTATATATCATATAAATATAGATATATCCCTATATATCATATAAATATAGATATATCCCTATATATCATATAGATATAGATATATATATATATATTAAGAACAGCTTTTAGCGCCAAACAAATATCAATAGCCGACGGCATGAAGTCGGTAAATCTTACAGAATCCGCTTCAGCGGAAGAATCCATAAAACTCCATGAAGTGGCCCGAACAATCTACAAAAGCAAGAAAACCATTGTCCTTACAGGCGCTGGAATCTCGTGTAATGCTGGCATTCCGGATTTTAGGTCAGATGATGGTCTTTACAATATAGTCAAACAAAAGTATCCTAACGCTTTCATCAAAGGCCAGGATCTTTTCGATATCTCCTTGTTTAGAGATACTTTGACGCTTTCCATCTTTTGCACGTTCATGGAGGGCCTCTATAAGCACTCATTAAGCGCCAACGCCACAGAAACTCACCGGTTCATCCGTACGTTGAAGGAGCGCAATAAGCTCTTACGCTGCTATACGCAGAATATTGACTCCATAGAAAAGTCTATCGACTTACATTGTGGTATAGACTCAGCTCACATTAACGAGCTTGATACTGCTGGTGCCCGTCTGTTCCGTGAGAACTGGAAGAATTTGGACGTGGTACAACTTCACGGCAACCTTCATAAACTCGCATGCACTCACTGCTTTGCCCACTACGACTGGACTCCTGAGTGGCAGCAAATGCTTCGTGATGGTGTCAATCCAGAGTGTACAAACTGTCATTCTAAGTATCAGGAACGGTTATACTCCGGAAAGCGTCTCACCGGAACCATTGGCGTTCTCCGTCCAGACATTGTTTTATACGGAGAGAACCATCCGCAATCGGAGTTGCTCGCAAAAGGTTTGAATATTGATTTGGCCATGAAGTCAGACTGTGTATTGATCATGGGCACGTCATTAAAGGTGGACGGCGTCAAGAAGCTAGTGCGGTCTCTAGCAAAAGCAGTGCATTCACGTGGCGGGAAGGTGATTTTCGTCAACAAGAGTCCCTTGCCGAAGGCATGGGCGTCGGTTGTGGATTACGAGGTGCTCTGTGATTGTGATGTGTTTGTACGCCACTTGAAGCGTGAAATCCCTGATCTTTTCTTGACTCAAGAGCAACTCGATTCCAAGAAACTCAGAAACACGTCCAAAACCCTCAAGACAATCAAACAAGAGGTTCTTCTGGACATTAAAAATGAGGCTTACATGCATATAAAGTACGGCCCGCTGCTGTGCACGGACCGAATGATCAAGAAAGAGGAGGAGGAACCGGAAACCTTACTCACACCACCATGCACTCCTAGCAAGAAACGGAGTCGATCACAAGCATCTAACGGGAAGCAAAAACCTGCACTTAAACGTGTTAAGAAAGTGAAAAAGGAGCCCCTCCCGTCCCCTACACCAAGCTTTTGTGGAAATGGCACTACTGGCCAAGATGAGCTGGCCACCAATACAGACAATGACGATGGTGACGAAAGTCCACTTCAGAGCTTCTCTGAGTCGCAATTAAACAGGTCTACAAAGGTGAAGAAGGAAGTCAGCCTCTGAATCTATAGTGAATCAGTGACTGGGTCATTGAGTCTATAGATTGTGTCAGTGACTGAGGAAATGAGTCAATGGCAGAGTCAATGGCGTAAGACCAGGATGACTATTTATTATTCTTTTTTTTTCTTTTTTTTTTTTTTTTTTTTTTTTTTTTTTTTTTTTTTTTTTTTTTTTTTTTTTTTTTTTTTTTTTTTTTTTTTTTTTTTTTTTTTTTATTATTACTATTATTTTTTGGTCCGATCGGATGTGGTGACCGCGTGATGACTTTCGCAATGTTGAGAAGTGTACCCAAAATTGGCCACACTCAGCCCAAACCGACCGTCACCAACCAACAAATACACAAGATTGCTTCCACGTTGCTATTGTAGTGAGCAGGACCCTTGGAGAAAAGTGGAAAACAATGATCACATGATTTGTGAGTGCGTGACATACACGTGATATACACGTGCTAATCACGCATCACGTGGCCCAGCATCTCCACAAAAGTCCGATTGCCTTCGTGAGGCACTTGAGTACCTGGCACGTACACACATTGCCATGAGTCTGGTGACGTCCTTTTTCGATATTCTTCATGAGCAGCCACACGAGAAAAAAGTAGTGGATGCTGCTGTTCAAGAGGACACAAACGGACGGCAGCGAGTTTCAGTGGAATTCGCCAGCAATGAAGACAACTCCCACATCAACAAGAACGAAGCCCATTCTCCACCCAGACAGTTACAGTCATCAACAGAACGCAGCCCACAAATTTCCCCGTACTGGTACTTGGAAGAAGATGATAAAAAAGCAGCCAACCAATTGACGGATAAACTCACGGAAAAACTCTTATCAATGATCATTGTCAATGAGCCCGAGTCCAACGGAGCCATTCCTGCGGTACGAGTGGCCATGCAGAAGCGCCGGCCGCCATTTTCCATGAATATCATGAATACCAATTCCACCAAGTTGGCACAAAAAGCTTCACCGATGTTCGAAGGTTTCGATGCAGTGATTATGTGTTTCTCGTGGACCAGCGTTCCGTACACCGTGGGGGTGGCCATGGTGCTCACACACGCCATCTTGACCCCGGGAGTGGCGGCGGCAATTCCGCCGTTCTTGCTTATCCACAAATTCTTGCTTCCGGCTTATCTCCGGTTATATCCGCCCGATCGGTCTGTAGTGGACGGCAAGTACTTTGTCCACAATCCGGTTCCACACGAAGGCCGCCAGTTGCGCCGGTACGAGCCGCCAAGAACGGTGTCGCAGTACTCTCGGGAGTTTCTCATGAACTTTACCGACATGCAGAACCACATAGTTCCGTACGTTCGACTCCACGACCAGCTCATCGACTGGGGGAAACATTATTTCCTTTTCGAAGACCATATGCTTAGTTCGGCGGTGTTCTTGATCTTGGTGGCTATTATGGCATTTAACGTGGTGGCGGTGCCCCACGCGATCCCCATATTATGGCGGTGGTTACCCATTCGGTCTATAGCGGTGGTGCTGGTGTGGGGACTCTTTGCCGCCTGTCATCCTCGTGTTCACGAGAAAGTCCTCGATCTAACCGATACCGAAGAGGCCCGTCTTGCCCGTCAGGACTGCACATACACCATGGAGAAGACTTTGCTTGGGTTATTTGATGGAGAATCTGGTGACGACGAGCCGCTTCGAGAAGTGGAGATGTTCGAGATGCACCGTCTAGACCCCCGTTCCCATATATGGAGGCCGCTTGGCTTTGCTGCGGACTGCTACCCGGTGAACCACCCTGCGCGGGCGCACGATGAAACTGCCGAAACCACCAACACTGAGGATGAAGTGGAGCTTCCGAACGTGGCCATTGATTTTGCCTCCGTACACCCACCAAAATATTGGGTATTTGCTGATGATACGTGGCGTCTCGATATGGATCCAACTGCCTGGGTAACGGCCAATTGCATCATGGATCTTGTTTGCATAGACGATGATGAAAAATGGGTTTATGATATTGCCGATGCTCATGATGATGAGCTGTGTTATTTCCGTCGTCGTCGGTGGGTCCGTCGGTGTCGTGCTGAAGGTGATGTTGTTAAAACAGTTTCAGAGATTCCAGTGCGTCAGATCCACCGGAAGTCTGATTCGGGGTGAATCATATTCGGAGATAGATTCTGATTCGGTGATAGATTCTGATTCGGTCAGAATCAGAATATATGGACTAGTTCAAATCTAGATCCTAGACTATTCTAGTTTGAATACTAGACCCAGACTAATCTATAGTCTAGATGCTAGTGATCCTAGAATTGGCTATCAGATCCTGATTCTGATCGAATCAGAATCTGTCAGAATCTGTCAGAATCTGTAATCAAAAGCCAAAAAGAGACACCGGCTCTGCATGGGCCTTCTTCTGCTCGAGCATAGCAGACAAATCGTTCTTGTTCTTGCGCTTCTTGCTCTTTGGTTTCTGTGTGATCTCCTGTGGACGCTGTTTTGTATTCAAAAGACACTTTTGTTTTTCCGAATGACCACAAGAAAAGCACGTGGTTACAAGCACCCGAGACCGTTTCTTCAGACTCTTCTGTTGGCGGTAATACCCCACACGTACTGAGACATTGAGTCCAGGAATCTTCATGACGCCACATCCAGAACAATGAGAATTGAACCGCGGCGGATTAACTCCAGCCTCAGCCGTTTGTCTGTGCCACGTGACTGCATGTTTCAGCAGTATAGGGGAAAACACTTGGTAATGCGCAACGCTGTGGAGATGGCCGAGATTATCATTCATGATATTAAGGTGAGGTTGCGTGCGATGTGTTGATACTGGTGGTGCACGGGTGTGCTGCGTATATACTCCATGTACTACCATAATACTACCATAATAATATCATAATACTACCATATATTACCATAATACTACCATAATACTACCATAATACTATCTACCGTATAGTGTAAGCTTATGATGTGAGTGTAAGCATACATATAGCAGATGCATGATGTATATAAATAATAGGTATACTTAGTATGTGTTCACGTGATTTGATTTACAATTGAGTCCAAATATATAGACATTTATCGAGTGATTAATATGGGCATATTCAACCATATAAATAAATTTCGTAATGTATAGATGAATATACAGAAAAAACGCAAATAAATTCGGTAATGTGTAATATACAAATAATAGAACATTATAATATACAGAGAAAGTAACCACCAGTGAATTAAATATCAGGACAATATTTAAAATCATGTATTTTTACCTATAGATATATTGATTAAATGTTTAAAAACTGTTATAGTTGTGTATATAGTATAGGGCATATACTCTACCAGATGAACAGGATAAAGAATATGATATAATATAGACTAAATAATGTATATAATGTATATAATGTATATAATGTATATAATGTATATAATGTATATAATGTATATAATGTATATAATGTATATAATGTATATAATGTATATAATGTATATAATGTATATAATGTATATAATGTATATAATGTATAGAAAGTATAGAAAGTATATAATGTATAGACTATATACGGATATTTATAGTTTAGCTATATGTAACAATATTTGAAGAAAATATATATAAAAACAAGCAAAAGTTCATAATAAAACACAAGATGTAATAAAAAAAAAAAAAAAAAAAAAAAAAAAAAAAAAAAAAAAAAAAAAAAAAAAAAAAAAAAAAAAAAAAAAAAGAAGAAGACTAAACAAGTTGTAGAAAAGGGACAATGTAATGTAAATACCACCGATTGTATAATAATGTGAATAATTATACTTTTAGATATATATATGATTTATCTTTTAATCTTATTAAAAATTAGGTATCTATGTATTCCAAGAGTTTATAAATAATCAAAAAAATTTATATATATTTAAAGAAATATGAAAGTAGATCATTATAATAGTATTAAATATATTCTTCAATTAGATATAATGAAAATAATAGTGTACATTTATAAACAAGCTTTGGCACTATGTGATAATCTATTATAAAGTTACTAATTATGTAATCGAAACTTCATAATTGAGAATACTGATTTTAGAAATAAATGTAGTAATATGAAAAATGGCTGATTATGTAATCAAGTATGAAGGTATAGTAATATTGATTATGTAATCGAATATGATAATCAACTATGAGAACTGATTACATAATCAAGTATGAAAGTATAGTAATTATGTAATTGAATACTCAGATGGAATACTGATAGTATGAAATGAGACTAGTTATATAATCATGATTATAATTTCTTGAAAACTTTATTATTGAAATTGAATTTTGGAACTGTCTGTCATGACTTACGAGCATTGAATGAGTGATTATGTAATCGAGTAAGAAGTATCAGTAGTGGATATATCGAGTATGGATACTGATTATGTAATCAAGTAGATATCGGGCATCAATACTGATTATGTAATCTAGTGGATATATCGAGAACTATCTGATTATGTAATCAAACATCAGTGTTACTTTGGAAGATCTAGAGTAGTTGATGAAAGTTGTAGGTAGATTATGTTGGAGTGTAATGTCGCGCTGCGACAATGTCGCATTTACCTCACCACAATTACTCTCACTGGATCCGTCTAAATATAATCTCTATATATTGTATCCACTGAATCAATAATCTATACTGAATACTAACTGGCTGTAGCTAAATGTCCTTATTGTAGCTAAAACTAAACGCTACTCAATATTCTTATATACTACATCTGAAGCTTGATTACTAGCTGATTACGTAATCTGGTTGCGAATACAATACTAAGGCACGTATACATATATATATATATATATATATATATATATATATATACAATATAGCTAAGGGAATTTATTAGATTGGAATAAATAATGTTATGTATACTATTTATATATACAAGTCTGTAGATTGTCTAAATGAGACCTAATTGGTATAGCTTATACTAATATATCATGAGACTCAATTTCGTATACTACTTTATCAAAATCTCGTACACTAATATTTCGTATATTATCATTGTATTCTACTTTTCTTTGTATGCTTATAACAGGCTCTAAATATTTGTATATTCCATTCAAATTCCATACATTTATGTAAGGCATTTTGTAAGAAGTATGCGCATTTGTGCATATACTAAGAAATACATGATCATATATACCAGTAATTTTTAAAGGGACAATAAACATATATTGAACTTGTAAAAAAAAAAAAAAAATACATATACATAAAAATTTAAAATTTCTTCGATTATAAAGCACTTTATTTAACAAATCATAGAGGCAAATTTACGGGTTGTATCACACTAACTATGGGATATAGAATGGAGGATAGGACTTTAGTTTTTCATAATTCTGTGCAATACAAATATATAAGAAAAATCAGTACATCCCTAAGAAAATCAGTACATATATACATATATATATATATATTCATTGCTGAATAGTTCATATGGAAGTATATACTATGTAAAGAAAGTTATTGATATATTGTTCACATAATTGTTATTCTCATATATATATATTTCAACGAGCTATTGTTAATATATTATTATAGTGATATTTAAATATGCGAATTGATTGATTTAGAAATTTATTGAAAACATATTTTAATTTATAATACATATTTTAATTTATAATACATTTTTTAATTTATAATACATATTTTAATTTAAATATATCAAAAAAATTAAATACATTACATAACATTACTAGCTTTTTTTTCATAAGAATAGAAAAATAGATTAGTATAAAAGAATAAAACAAAATAAAAGAAATGACATTATTAACTAGATGATTATTTAGTACATCTCATAAAGATATAGGAATCTTATACATGTTTTTATGATATAATCTATATACTTATATATATTTAAAAAAATATCAATTTATATATCAAAGAACATAAATATAAGATTATAAAGCACCTTTACAATGAAAAGGGGAGAGTATGATGTATATAATTATCATTTAAATAATTTAAATTCTTATTCTCTTTTATTAACTATATGATTTTGATTACATATTTATATAGAAGCAAATGCAACTACGCCTCTGAATAAACATTGATCATTGAATATAAAACATAAATATGAATTTAATTATACATCATGGAAAACTTTCAATTAAAGACATAATCAAGGGTCCTGCATATAATCACATATTTAGGTGTACGGGTGTAATAGGACAAGCTTGTGCACTTGAGCTTCGAATTCTTGTCGCAACAGTGTGGAGAAAGTGGGAATTGCAATTGTGGTGATTGTGACTATATGGAGGATGTATCGTTATGTAGTGATTTGTGATTGTTTTATTGTTGTTTTATTGTTGTTTCATGGTTGTTTCGTGATTGTTTCAGGCTGAAACATGGATATAGTATAGCACTGTTATCGAATCATGATCTTTTGATTTCACCATTTATTAAACATCCAGTTAGATTATGGCAATTCTGCAAACTAAGCAAACCCGAGTCGCACTTCGGCTACATACAGGAATTTTGCATTTAAACATAAATATTTAACGGCTCCCGCAAGGGGACGATTACATAATCAGATTTAAGTATAGTTATATGCAGAACTCCAATTAAAAAGATGCGAAGTAAGCGGTGAGGAGAAAAGGTCCGAGTCGGGGCATTATAAGATAATCATTGGCAAGGGTCAAAAGCAAGCCAAAAAATGACACTTAGGTTTTGAGGATTTTTTGAATTTTCAATTTTCTACTTTTCAATTTTCAATTTTTTTTGTTTAATATAGGAAAAAATAAAATTTTTTTCTATACTTTTTTCTTTTTTTTTTTTTTTTTTTTTTTTTTTTTTGGCACCCGACCTCGGGCCTCGCGTGGCCAATCAATACTCCTTAATTATTCATCGCGGATAAGCCGATAAGCGGCGTGATTTGCACCCAAACAGTGACGTGACGCAGGGCAGTCTTTTGCGAAGTGCTCTCGCTATAAAAACTTAAATCTCGTACCACTTTTTTTTGCCACCTCATCCCTTATATTAATCCACCTTCAAAATCATCAATCATCAATCAAGAATCAATCAATCTATCAAGAATCATCAATCTATCAAGAATCAATCAAGAATCATCAAGAATCATCAAGAATCATCAATAATCATCCATAATCAATAATCATGGTCTCTATCGTCAAAAGACGCCCGGCGTCGAAGTTCGACAGCAAAAGGCTCGAAACTAGAAGAATCGACGGCAAGAAACTACTTAAATCTTGTGTTCGGTGTCGCCACAATAAAACAAAGTGTGATGCATTACAAACTTCTCCATATCCATGTTCTTATTGCTCCAAAAAACGCTTTGTTTGTGTGTTTGATACTCTAAAACCATCCAATCGAAGCTACGATCTTTTTGAACGTCTTGTGGCTGAAGTTTCTGTTCTTCATAGGAAACTTGATGCTATAGTCGATAAGAAAACTTTACTCCTTCGTGCTCTTGCTTCTGGGCCCCTGGCTCTTTCGTCATCGTCATTGTCTTCACGACTGTCGACTCCTGATTCTTCTGCATTTTCTCCTGCCCCTTCTGAATTGGTCAAATCAACCTTACAACCATCATCATCTCCTGCTGACGTGGACTCTGCATCCTCAGCAAATGCTGCATCTTTAACTGGTTTCATAGACCCTATTCCTACGCTCTCGCTTTCCGACTCTTTTGTCATCAACGCCAACCTGGCCTTAGAACCTTGTACCGTTTCTGTGGCCGAGGCAACTGAACTTTTCGCCAATTTCAAGGAAAACTTTTGCTGCTATCTCCCGATTCTTCCATCCCTGTTCTTTCACTCTAGCTTGCATCATATCCATGCCCAGTCAGACTTGCTTTTCTGGTCCATCATCGTCACTGCCATGCTCAACTCCCCAAACCACTCCCGTTATGCTCTCTTGGCAAAACACATTCACAACTTGGTCGTGGTTAGCTGCTGGTTTAATACCCCACGCTCCTTGTACTCCTTAGTGGCTCTCATGATTCTTACCACTTGGCCTTTGCCCGAGGAACCCACTTCAAATGTCCAAAATAACATCTCCGTCAAGTACATCTCCTTGATGAAAAATTTGGCTCTCCAGTTTGGTCTCCACAAATTGACTTTTCTCGACGAGTTTTCCAAGAAAACTGACATGTCTCTTCTGCTGCGTCCTGAATCCACCGAAACCGCCGACCCCAATGACCCTTCTATCAACACCATCCGTGAACGTATCTACAAATTCGTCACCATCAACTCCAACTACTGGCTTGTGTTTCTCGGCTTGTCCAACTCAAACTACAATGGCTTCCACCAGGACTACATCATCAACAAGTCCGCCAACATCGATATCTTCAACAAAGACGATTTCCACCCCACAGACAACTTCATCAACTCTTTCTTGAAGGTTTCGTTAGTGCAGCTGAAGATGAACGAGTCCATGAATGATTTGCTTGAGTCTCCCAATAATGTGTCCAAGCTAATCCACTTGAACTTGTTCGAGCGTATCTTGGATAATTATAGCAGACCAGACTCTCCTTTGCTGAAGCATGACTTGGTGCCACTTTCGCTTGAGTACTCCAAGTTGCAACTATACATCTACTACTTCTCCGCCGCGGACCTTTCCCTTGGCGAATACCAGAGTGTTGTCTACCGGGCTGTTGCCGCATGTAAGCGGACATTGGACTTATTCTCCGTTCATTTCTCGTCTATTTCCAATATCAACCAGGTACCAATTCACTATCGTTTTGGTGTTGAGCTTGCTGCACTTATTCTTCTTCACATCCACTCATCTCCACTTCTCCGCTCAGTTGAAGACTACATTGACGTCAAATATAACTTTTTGAGAGCATACCGCTTCTTGTCCACGTGCCCGGACCCAAAAGTGTCTGCATTGAACAAGCTTTTCATGATCATCACCAAATATGACCAATGTGACCGTCGGCTGATGCTTACGCTGGCGAGCTTATCTGGGTCGTTTCTTCTTATCAAGAAGATGGGCAATTACCTCATTTCGGGGCTTCACTACGAAATGATATGGCGAGTGTACCGGGCACAAACGGACTCTAAGGTGAATGATCCATCTTCTTCGCCTGACTGGTCTGTTTACGGACTTGATCCGGCTAACAACAACCATAAATGCATCATCGACTACGTCTCTCTGGGACAGTCGATCTTTTCATGATCCGAGGTCACCACTTCCTTATTTTCTTGCATCTTTCTTTCCTTCATTAATGCATACTTCAATCAACCCACTTGGTGCTCACCTTCTTGTTCTCCACAAGAGGCTTTGTAGCCACGTAAACAACAAGCAAAACAGCCAAAGTGATGAGAAGAGTAATCTTATCGAAATTTTCACTTAAAATGTCGTATGATGATGATGGATGCGACACAGAACAGAATTGGTTGGCCTCAGTCACAACACAAACAACAGCAGTAGATTCCAATTCTGTGGGCTTGACGAGAATTTTGGCCCCATGCACCTGTAATTTCTGTTTATGGTTGAGCACGTGATGAGTATTTCTAGGAACCACTGGTTCATATGGCATCACCTTGAATTCCTCCAGGTCTTTTGGTTCCATTCTGCGTTCGTCGATTCTTCTAGCGGAGATGACGTAATGTGGAATTTCCATCAATGCTCCGGACTCAGTAGCCACAATCACGGATTTAATGGTGATGCCGAATTTTGTGTTTGTAGATTCTATGGCTTGAATTTTCTCGGGGAAAATATAAGCTTTTGAAGAAACAGTGGAGATCGTAGTGTTGAATTGGCCAAAAGCAGACTTCTCCGATCCTTCAGCAATGGACTTATCTCCGAACAAATCAATGGAGACGATTCTTTGCTCCACTTTAGGAGATCTGGTGAAATATGTGTAAACGACCCAATTGTCGTTTTGAACAATATTGACGCTTTGCAGCTCCACGATTTCATCGTGATGCTTTTGCACGTGCAAAACCTGGCCCGTTATACCGTCAAGCAAGTATACTGAAAGCTGGCCATCTGTAGAGCCTTGAGTCACCACAGCAATAAGATTAGGGTTCAAATACTTGTAAATCACGGACCTATCAGCTTTGCTGATTCCTGGAGCCTGCGAGAGGAACTCGTTATTCTTAGAAACAGCCAAAATGGTTTCGTCAGGGCGGGAGAAAGACCATGTGGGCAAAAGACCAAATCCATGTACTTTGAACGCATGGAGTTTGTTATGGTCATTTTCAACTAGGAACTGACCAGCAGAAACAGCCACATTGGCCTTCAAAGGAGTCAAGGAGTTTCCAGACTTAAGTGCAATGACGTAAGGCTCGGAGATATCTTGATCGGTGGATGTTTCAACAGAAAGTTTGAGTGCTTTCTCCGTGGGGGCCTTGTTCTTTGTTTCTGAGATAATTGTTCCGTCTCTGACGTTCACAACAGCCACCTTGTGCACGAAAACAACGTAAAGCTCGCTATCCACAGACACAAGATCCACCAAATCACCGTCTTTGGCAACAGCAACTTCAAATAACGTTGAAGTGGAGGAAGTGTCCTTCAAAACGAGAATTTCCTTGAAATCATCGTAATAAGCAAGGAATTTTTCGAATCCGTATTTATCCTCCTTGACTGTATTGTCTGACGGAGTTTTTGTCTGCAGCAAGAACGACGCAACGAACCTTCCAAATTGGGAAAGATGTACTCTAGTACGAGTAAGCCACCGGACGGCGATACTCGAAAAATAAACTTCCTCGGCCAAATGGTGGGCTTTGTCGATCAATGAGGGGTCTTCTGGTTTGTTTAGAAGAATCGATTTGTCGTTTGTAGGAACTGGTTGTGAAAGCGGGATATGGAACTCTTTAGAGGACGATCCAAGGAATGAAGCAGACGCAATAGTGACATCATCTGCTGTCTTTGTTGCCACAGAAACCCTAGAGCCGTCACCGGCAACAACAGCATCAATGAATTCTCCCTTAAATGGCACCTCAACACGATTGCCCTTCAAATCAAACACCTCCACCAGCAGATCGTGCACAGCAGCAACGAACACAGAGGACAGGTGAGGAAGGAGAAAAAGCTTGGCTCCAGAAACGGAAGAAAGAGTTTCCAGATTAGAAATCTTGTCGTTTTCGTCAATGTAGTTGAGAGTAACGCCAGCTGAAGAAGAATCAACAACACGGGAACTACCAACAGCAAGCGGATTAGAAAAGCCGCTCAATGATGTACGTTTGTTGTCGGCAACACGGAGCATTTCCTTCTTCGAAACAGCAAGGCCATCCACAAATTGGGTCACCTGAGCTGATGCAGCAAGATTGGCCACGATATTTTCCGCCTGGTCATTTAAACACAAAATACGCTCGTTAATGGCAACATAAACCAAGCCGTCAACCCAACACGAGGTAAAGGAGGAGGTGGATGAAGGGAATTTCCCGATTGTCTTGACTTCAGAGCCAGACCACGCGTAAAAGGAGCCAGATTGACCAAGAATGAGCAAGCCATCGTTATAAAAAGCAGCAAAATCAACTGGACTATCCAGCAACACGATTTTGTCGATGTAGATCCCGTAAAGTGTATCGTAGACATGAACAAGTGGAGACTTTGAAGAAAATGTCACTAATTTATCTCCAACAACCTTGTAGTCGGTATGAGAATCTAAGATGTCAATGGCAAATCCATACAGACGGTCATCGACGGCGATTTTTATCAATTGATTCGTGGAAGGCGCCGCTGCCAAAATGTGATTATCGTCTATAAGCGATATACGATTGATTTCGCTGTATGTAAGACTAAGAGAGTCTTTTTTGAAGGCATCTTGGATTTGAACAGCATGGACAAAGCTGAAAGCGTGGAGAAGTGCTAAAAAGAGCCACGGCGTCCACATGGCTGTAATAATCGTTGATTGATTTAACATTGAGATTTGAGGTTGGAGGTGTATATGCAGGATGTGCTTTAGTAGTATGTGCGGATGTACGGGTCTGTTTGCTGGTGTACGGGTGTCAGGATGGGGGTGGCGCGGCTTGGGGATGATGGGGAGTATATGCCGGAGTGGGGGAATAAAATAAAAGGGTGTTTAAATCCCCTTTTGAAAGATTTCAAAATTCTACTAGTTGATTCTTTTTATCAATTGTTTCACCAAAAATGCACGCTAGAGATTGGTTTTGCGTTTTGCTTGCGCTTTTCTTCCCCCCATTGCCAGTGGCAGTCAAGACGGGATTTTCCATGGAACTCCTTCTTAATGTGATTCTTTGTCTCATTTTCTTTTTGCCTGGCTTTATTCACGCCTGTTACGTTATTTCCAAGCATCCTTATGACGAAGGTCGTATTGTGGTGGAGACATCAGGCCCAGATGGCTACGGAGCTGTATAGTTACATTTTTGGGCTGCGCACGACATCGCCACTATAAAAGTTTTTCTCGCAATGTTCTACTTTCACCATCTTCAATAACTTCTTTTTTACTAAATACAGGTTGTTTAGACTCCTTTATTGTAGCTCAACCCGCATAACTTGAGTTGCTCGACCCGAATTGATCCGTCGTTTGCAATGTGTCTATATGCGAATAGCAAATTCGTCAGAACAGAACCGGGCTTTTATATATATTGGATGGTCGTTATTAGCAGAGTTTGTCTTTGGATGGATATTCTTCGTTGTTAGCGTTTTGCAAACAACATTTGAGTTTGTCTGTTCACAAGACTTTGTGATTCTGCTTCCCTAGCTCCGTCTAGCATGGAATTATGATGTTCTCTGGATTCTTCGTTTTGAAGATCTTCTAAAACTCATGATTTCTTGACGGACAAGGTTGACTTTGCCAATCGGGCGAAGGAATGTTCCACCTTTCGTCCGTCCCGGTTTTCTAACATTAAGCAGCTAGTATTACATAACTAGCTCATTTCGGCAAGAATCTCTTCTTCTGATTTGGAAACAGCCTCGGGTGGCCGACCACCGCCCTGCTTCCAGAGCCAGAGTGCCTCTAAAGCGTAGGTACGAACAGAAAGATTTCTGGTGATCTTCTCATCAGCGGCTTCAGTGATGGTGTCGATGATGCGGAGAGAATCCACAAGATCCCACATCATGGCGTCAAACCGAAGGGACAAGTCACGTGCTTGAGCATTGAAAGCCTTATTGTCAGAATCCTCTGTCGGAAGTGGGGCAATATTGTACTTGCGCAAACCGAGCTTATGGAGGATTCTTCCTAATGTTTGCAAACTGATGCATCGTTGCGTTGGTACCATGGACCGGGCCAAATGAGCAAGTTCTGGGAGTGTATATCCTGGCATATGTTGGTCTGCAGCGTGATGATGAAGACCAAGATGAGTAGCGGGGTTCTCTTCATCAGTAGATTCCGGATCCACGAGATTCCCTTTAAAATCAAACCGCATTTCGCTGATGGCACTATACGAGGAGGATTTTGGCTGAGGGCCAGGATCTTTCATCCATTGCAATTTGCTAGTTTCTTTAGGCAAATCGGGGTAATATTTTTCATGGAGACGATCGAGAAAGTGGGGGTCGTTGATGTCAAGATTGGGGTCTTCGCGGGGGATCTTCGGGCGGGGAAAGTGGACCCCGAGGGGTTCTTCTGAAATAATTTGGTAATCAGGTGGGGCAATTGAAGATAAAGCGTCTGGGGCTGAAGCTGAAGCGTCAGCTGAAGCTTCAGCTGGAGCTTCAAAATCGTCAGAACCCAAACCAGAATTCTTTGATTTTAGATCGTCAGAACCCAAACCAGAATTCTTTGCTTTCAAATCGACAGAATCCAAGTCAGAGCTCTTTGTTTTCAGATCTTCACAAACCTTTGGTTCAGCTTCTGAAGCTGGCGCTTCAGAAGCTTCAATTTCTTGAATATCATCAGCAAAAGCAACAGATTTAATACCCAAAGCTTTATTAACGTCTTCATCTGAAAGATGTGGTAATTCATGGCCATCACGACCACCGCCGATCCAGCCGTGGTAGCCTTCGGCGTGCTTATGCAGTTTGGATTTGTTTTCAGAACGCTTCAATAATCCTTGAAGTAATGCAGGGTCAAGACCTTCAAGAAGTTCCTCTTTTTCTCGGATAAACTCTTCTGGAGATAATCCGGAGATTTTTGCCATGTTCTCTGCATGGATTTTGGCGGCTTCACCTTCAGCCAGTCCAGCCAGTCCAGCCAGGCCACCGGTCTGGCTGGACTGAACTCTAGATCCTTCAGACAGGCCACCGCTGGACTGAGCTTTAGGTAGAGTTCTAGACAGAGCTCTAGACAGAGCTCTATACAGATCTCCAGAGATCACATCAGATTCAGCCAGAACTCCAGTCAGACCGGTGGCCTGATTGGATTTAGCCTGACTGGATTTAGCCTGACTGGATTTACCCTGGCTAGACCTAAATCTAGACAGAGACTTCTTCATAACAGGAAAGCCAGTGGAAACATCATCCAGAAGAGTAGGAATCGTTGGAGGTTCCTCTGAATGCTCAACAATGTCACCAATAAAATCCATAATAATGATAATTCGCCACAAGTGGGAATTGCGATGACTTGATGGTGTGCATATAACCGGGACGACTTTTTGTGGAGGAGCACTTTGTGATGTTTGCAGGTTTGTGGAGTTTGTACCGCAGATGTTTGTACCGCAGATGTTGACAATGTCTGTGGTTTGTGATTGACTCCTTCTCTCCTTTTCCTCAATTCCTATTTTCTTATAACCTCCGGTCTTGATAATGCCCCCCGGAGACTACGAAACGGACGCGTTCCTTGGAAGAGGATCCTTTGGTGAAGTTTACCGAGGCCGTCGAAAAGATACAGGCGAAGTCTTCGCCTTTAAGGTGATCAATATGGATGGCGGTGCCGTTCTTGAAGATGCTATCCGTGAAATCCACTTCCTTCTGAATATCCGTTGCCTGCATATAACCCGTCACTTTGAGTCGTTTGTGGTTGAAGCATCGTTATGGATGGTTCTTGAGTATTGTGGCGGTGGTCTGTGTGCAGACTTGATCCGGTGCTATGGCCGTTTAGAGGAGCTGGTGGCAGCATACGTCTGCGGTGGCGCTCTACGTGGTTTAGCCTATCTTCATCGTCAAGGTCACGTGCACAGAGATGTCAAGCTGGCCAATATCTTACTTACGGATACTGGCGACGTGAAGCTTGCTGATCTTGGTGTTTCTGCCGATCTTACGCCTACTACTGCCCGGCGGAATACTATGGTGGGCACTCCATACTGGATGGCCCCGGAAGTTATTGCCCGTCGTGCTGGTGGATACGATGGAAAAGCTGATGTGTGGTCTTTGGGGATTACTGTGGTTGAGCTCGTGACCGGACGTCCTCCGCTTTCTCATTTGCCGCCAATGAAGGCTCTTTTTGAGATTGCCCGCCGGAAACCGCCTGGCTTAGATGCCGGTGCTTATGGTGTTGATACAAGAGACTTTGTTCGGTATTGTCTCCAGCGGTCGCCAAACCGCCGTCCTCTGCCTGAGCGTCTCTTGCACCATCGGTTTATCCTGGCGTGTCCGGAAGTCAATATGCGGGGGTTACTTGCTCATAAAAAGGTGAAAGAAGCAGCAACCCCGCGTCTGTCCTCGACCCCGCCCCCACCTAACCCCGCGGCCCTCGATGAGGATGATCTGCAACGTACGCCGCCTCTCCGCTGGGACCTTTCGCTTACTGGTCCTTCTACTTTTACTGCACGTGTTGGCGGATCAGCTGACTTGCTTCCGGGCGTTGCCGTGTGCCATGCCCACTACACCGATACAATGTTTGACGCGTTAACTCGTGTATGGAACCGTGCCACGACTACTCTGGCACGTGATGCAGTGAGTCGTCTCCGCCAGGAATTATTGGATGCAGAGATGGCCAATGCTGGCTTGTGTCATGCCATTGTCGAAGAATTAGTAGGTTGACCAATGTATGATGTATGATGTATGGATTGTGTAGGTGTACGGGTGCAGGTGTACGGGTGTACCAGTAACCGCATGATAATGGCGCACTTGATGCCCCTATTTGATGCGCCATCACAACGGTGAAGTATATGCAGTACATTATAAAGCAGGTAGGACTGATGTACAAGATAAATTCGATTTATCTTCTCTTGTATCTTTCTAGTTTTTCGTGTGACTCTTTTCTTTCTTCTTTTTTCTTCCCATTTATTTTTTCCACTTTTTCTTTTCTGTTCTCTCTCTTCTCCAGGCTGCAGCGTAAGCGAATGCGCGGTTCGGATACACCGCGGAAAACACCGATTTGGTCCAGCTATAAACATACTCAACCCTTGAGATGGCACTCAACCATTGAGATGGTACTCAAATGTATAAGATACAACTCAGACGTAACTCATACACTTTGAGTATCAATATATATACGTCTCATTCATGAGTACCTTTGGCCCGCGGAATCTCGCTAACGATTGGCGTCGCACCCCCTGGGGTACCGCATCTAGGCAATCAGAGACCCGTACACTAGCTGCCTTCTATCCATTCTCTCATTCCTACCTCCTTATATATCTAAATATAATATGTACAATAAAATTCAGTTATATACTATATTCAATTATATAGTTATATATATAGTTATATCTATAGTTATATCTATAGTTATATCTATAGTTATATATATAGCTATATTTTGTCATATAAATATTTATATGTATATGATTCTTCTGTGCGGTGATTTAGATCTCCTGTCGCGACCGCGATTCGCGTCTGTTTACCAGAAAATAAAACCTCTCATTATCCCTTAATTACTTCAAATTTTCAATCTTCATCTTTTCGGCTTTTCATTCATTCCGGCGCCCAAAATCGTCGCCCAAAATCGTCGCCCAAAATCGTCGCCCAAAATCGTCAAATGCCGCCAGAAACGCCGAAAAATGGCTCCGCCAATGGTTCCGCCAACCCAAGTTCCATAAAGTACCCAACAATTACTCCTTCGCTAACTTTTAATCTCGGGTTCCTGCCTTCTTTCCGTTTTGCTTCTCCAAGAAACCTCAATCTTCTATCATCATTATCTCCACAACGGTTTTTTAATCGAATCACAAGGTGCAAGTCTGGTCCTCCCGATTCCGTCCCGGACTCACCAAAGAAATCTTCCTCCTCCCAAAATGACCATCATAACGATTCCACTGCTGATTCTCTCGCCACCACGGACTCTGCCGATATTTGGTCCTTAGCTGACGATTCTCATGATCATCAGGTCTCACTTACTCTATCCTCCATTAATGAGGAGTCCACGCCGAACCCTTCCACCCACCGTCTCCTTCCTCTGCATAATCCGCCAGCAAAAACTGTGTCTCATTCTTCAACAACAGTGCAACATCCGCCTCGCCGTCTCTCACACTCAATTCATGGTGCTGTGCTCGAGTCCTCTCCTTTGCAACGGTCTCCATCTCCTCCGGTGTTCACGCCACTGAAAAAGAGAAAACGTACCTCGGAAAAGAACAATTCCTCTTCGTCTTCTCCTTCTGTCTCCTTGGCCTTGAAGGTCGATACTTTCGGCTCACCCACTGCTGCCGTTAAATCTCCCCACTCTGCATCGTCCGCT
Organism: Osmozyma tolerans; assembly: GCA_030582955.1. Lineage (NCBI taxonomy): Eukaryota > Fungi > Ascomycota > Pichiomycetes > Serinales > Metschnikowiaceae > Osmozyma > Osmozyma tolerans. The sequence continues at coordinate 380,354 of JAJMHH010000002.1, forward strand.
AATCCGGATACTTGGGCTCCAGATCTTGACGCACTTCTTCTACACTGCCATAAGAAGTTTAAGCGCTACAAGGCCTCCCATTCTCCTGGATCATCGTCTGCAAAAGGAGCACCTCCTCAAAATCGTGTCCTAGCCAGAATGCTCTCTAATAAGACAGGAGTATCCCTCTCAGCAAAGCAAATCGCCTCCCGTTTATCCCGTTTGAAGCGTTCTATCTCTTCCAGCCAATCAGGTTTGTCCTCCAAACCTGCCTTCTCTCTCACAAACGCCTCCATCTCCTTCGTCTACAGACATATTCCTCACGAACCCCACAAATTTACTCGTCTAAGCCACCCCCACCATGCTGCTTCCCGAGAGCCAATCCCATTGGACCAAGTGTGCCTGAAGTTGCCCTTCGCCAACGACCGCCTTGCTGCAAACCTCCACAAGCTTGCTCTTCCATCTCACAATGCTCCAGTGGTGGCTGTGTCCATGCCAGTCAACATGAAACCCCTGCATAACGCAACATCTACTCCAGTGTCGCCGTTTACTGATCCGCTTCTGTTTAATCTTGAAAACGGTAACTTCCTGTCGTATACTGAGTTGGCTCTTGGCTCTCATCTCTCAGATGCATCGTTTCTTTCGCTAAAGTCCCAAATCACCATCTACAAGGGCCAAAGTCAGGTCATGGCTACATCAACAGAACTCGTCAACGCCTACAGACAAGCCTCTGGCTCCTACACAATCAGTTGTCCCTTCATGTGCAGCTTCTGGGCGGGGTTCTTCACATTCTTGGCCAACGGGTCACGTAACTATGGTGATTTGGACTCCTTGCAAGTCTCTCACACCATATATGACGGTGAAAGTAACGACCCGTCAGCAGCAAATGCCATCTACGGTCACGTCATCTACAATTTCCACGCTGAGGAATCTGCAACGTCCCAAGCCACCGTGAAAACTTTCCATGTTCTTGATAATGAGCAATCTCCATCAGAAAAGAAGCCTGCAGCTGCTGAAGGAACCCGTACAGACGATACCGCGTCACATGATGCCCATAGTTCCAAGGACGAAAAACCACAGCATCTTTCTCGCGTAGAAGATGGTGATGACGCCGATGAAAATGCTACCGTGGTGGCCAGTTCTTCGCCTACGAAAGCTTCTCCAGCAAAACATTCTCCAGCAAGACGCAATCTAAGTGTGGACATATTTGCAGCTAATCAAGGGTCTTCTGGTCTAGAACGTCCCTCTAGCGACCCGCTGTACGACGCCAGTCTCCTTCATTTCAACCCAAACTACTGCGCCTACGGCCCGCATCAGGGCACTCCTGACAGCTTACCAGCATCCCACGGATACACTACCGGAGGACGTGATGTCAACAATAATATGCACGTGTTTGAAAACGGTCCACAGCAGCTTCATGGGCAGCCGTTGCATGCACCAGCACCCGTGGGTGGGTACAAGCCGGCATCTGCGGGACAGATGCAAAGACGACTTCCACCGCAAGGTAACGACATAAACGTTGGTATTCCTCCGAATATTCATGTCAGTATGAACCAGCCGCACCATCATCCTCAATTCCCACAAGGTATGACCCAGCAACAAATGCAGCCTTTCCAGCCTCAATGTGTTATTGGTGTCAATAGTGTGCCTCAGGTTGCAGCGGCGGGGATTCTCCCACATGATATGGCGGGCATTAATGACATGATGACATCATTTGGGGGTGGAAATGGTGTAGGGGCCTTTGATGGAGGTCCATATGGGATGGCATTTACGCCGGATGCTTATGGCCCTAGATCAGCGGGTCTTGGATTTGCCCCTAGTGCAGGACCTGTTTTGCCGTTTTCTGGACATGCTCCTACAATTAGCTCTGCTCCTGCTACGCAAGTGGACTTTTTTCCACCAGAAGGGCCTCCACCACCAAAGCCGTTAGTTCGAAAGAAGAGTGAGCAGAAGATGGGAAATAGGGAAATCACGTTTGGGCAAATTTTGGGGTACGATCCGCTGAAGGATGCAAAGCCAGCGAAAAAGGCCAAGACGAAGATGAACTTTCATAAGTTTCCTCTGAACCCGCAGGTGATGTATAAGCCGAAGAAGTGATGGATACCTGGGTTGCGAAGCGATCCAGGTATACAATTTGCCTGGATACGAAAGTCTGAATATCACAATTATGTATTCTGTGTTCTAGACGTATGGACGGGAAAGAGCAGATAATGGCGTGTAATACGTGATTACGTAATCGATTACTTAATTGATTACTCAATTGATTACGTAATTAATAATAAAAAAAAACGATCTGGTCAATACTAAGTGTGAGTGTGTCCACTTTTCTGATACAATTTGCCTTGATACGAAAGTCTGAATATCATGATCTATGTATTCTGTGTTCTAAACGTATGAACCATTGATTTGGTGGAGTAGATGATTACGTAATCGATTACGTAATCAATTAAAACAAACAATCTGGTCCATATAATTGTAAATGTGAGGGTGTCTATCTGAGGTTCTTCAGGAAGCCTACGCAGAAGCTCAATGGTAAATTCCAAAGGCACGTCCAATTGAAGACCCTATTTGGAGAAGATGGTCCCTTACATTGGACCCGTACACCAGGACGCGGTTGTTTACAACGCGTAGCGCGATTCTTAGTACTCTTCTTCAAGAAATCGGCGAAGCACTTTAGATCGTTCATTTGTCGTTCTTTTTCCAAACAAAATCCTGAATCATGGGCGTTTCTGGGCTTCTTCAACAGCTCAAAGAGATTCAACAAAAAAAGACTCTCGCTGCGTATAAAGGCCAGACTTTGGCCGTTGATACTTACGGATGGCTCCACCGGGGCCTTATATCATGTGCACAAGATCTATGTTGTGATAAACCCACACGTGGGTATGTGACTTCTGTTATGAAAAAGGTTGAAATGCTCCGACATTTTGGCGTAGAACCGTATATGGTTTTTGACGGATCTTCGTTGCCCACCAAAGAAGCCACTAATAGTGAGAGAGCAGAAAAAAGAGAGAAAGCAAGAGAAGCAGCAAGGCAACTTATGGCACGTGGCGATAAGCGGGCAGCTTGGAAAGAGTTTATGAAGGCTGCTAGTGTCACCCCTGAAATGGCCAAATCTGTCATGTGCGAGCTTGACCGTTGTGGAGTCAAGTACGTGGTGGCTCCTTACGAGGCGGATCCGCAAATGGTTTATTTGGAGAAGATTGGTGCTGTGGATGGTGTTTTACTGGAGGACTCGGATTTGTTGATCTTTGGATGTTCTCGTCTTATCACCAAACTTAATGATTACGGTGAATGCATTGAAATCGCCGCCGCCGATATTCCTCGTGTGACCCGTCCTAATTTGGCTGCTCTTACCCTGCAACATTGGCGCTGGGTCGCCATCTTGTCTGGATGTGATTATACAAAGGGCATTCCTGGAATTGGCTTGAAGACGGCTTTTGCTCATGTTCTCCGTTTACGTTGCTTGGACCGTGTGGTGGCATACTTGCGTCTGGAAAAGAAGGACGTTCCTGAACTGTTTCTCGCTGAGGCTCGCTTGGCCGATCTTGCTTTCCAGTACCAGAAGGTGTTTAACCCATGCACGGGGAAAATGGCCACATTGAACGACTACCCACCTGATAATGACCTTCCGATGGACCTTGTGGAACTGTGCTGTGGCCGTACGCTTCCTCATGACATCCACGTGGCCATTTGTACCGGCAATGCCCATCCGGCTTCCCATAAACGGCTTCTTTCCCGTGAGCAATGCTTAGCTGCGGGAATTTCTTCATCTCGTTCAACATATGCTGCTACTGTGGCTGCTCCGGCTGCGACCGTGGCTGCTGGCTCTGTGCCGAGGTCTATTGAGACGTTCTTCGCTGTGGACCACTCGGTCAAGTCGGAGAAACGCCTTCATCCGGCCCGCCAATCTCCGGGCTCTCCGAAACTCTCGCCAACGTCTAAGAAACTCAAACGAGTTGCCCCGGTTAAGTCCTCTTCTGTGGCCAAATCCAGCAAGTTCTTCTCTGTTCCGCCGCCTGAGCTTCCATCTTCCAGTGCCGACGAGGTCCCCGAGGAATCTTCTCCGGTTAAAAATATCGTTACGGCACCCCAGCAGCCGCTGTACCTTACGGATGTCGATGACGACGACATTGACGAGTTCGAAGACGAGCCCGCTAGCAAAAACAATAGCATTTTCCAAAATAGCATGGTCAGACCGCCGCTGGTATCGTCACGGAAATCACTTCCAAACGACACCGACGACGATGAAGACCCTCATCCAGAGAGCAACGACGGTTACGATAACGAAATCGACGACTCCCCTGTCAAACTACACACAATCAGCACATCATGGAGAGAAAAGTTCCTGCTTGGTGCAGAGGGAGTTCTTCATAAAGATGCCGCATCCAAAATTAAGGTCTTGGATAGCGAATCATCGCTGGGTCCAACCACTCCAGATGATGCCAGTCTACGTCTCAACTTGAGCCTGCAGAGCCAGTTGAAATCTCTGCAAAGAGAGGAGTTTTATTTAAGTGAGAGTGATGATGAGTATAGGGGGAAATCTCTTAAGAGTGATATGAAGGGCAAAATGACTTTGCTGCGTTTTGCTTGCAGCCTGGAGCCCTAGCCTTGAGGCCTGAAAGGCCGAAAGGCTGAATATTGATATTGACGTCTTGAAGCCTAAAAGGCTGAAAGGCGAAAGATTGAAACATTGAAAGCTGAAGGGCTGAATAATGAAACATTAAAAGCTGAAATATTAAAAGCTGAAAATTTAAAGCTGAAAGGCTGAATATTGAAACATTAAAAGTGAAATATTGAAGCAGCCTTTCAGCCTTTCAGGCTTCAAGGCTGGGTTTCAGGCTGTTAGCACCCCCGCAAAAGCCCCCCAGCAATGGCCTCCTGGGACATTTGACCAACGGTCTTTTCGCCAGTGATTTTGAACAATTTCTTGAACTTTGGTGTATCAACTCGTTCATGCAATGTCTGGTCGGAAATCTCACATGACTCAGCATTTAATAACAGCTGGAGCTTTTCCTGAAGGTCCTTTTCGTCAAGTTCTGCATCTTTTGCCACCTTAACCACAATCACATCAGATCTGGACTCATCCACGCCAAAACGCTTAATGGCTTCATTGATATTATTGGTTGGCGAGAGATTATACAAAATCTCCGTGTTAATCGTGTTGGCTCTCATCCGCTCCAAAGCATGGTTCTGCACTGATCTATGTAGACTGCAGTGGAGTTGGTCTAACGAAATGACATGGGCTGTACTGATAAAACAATAGTCATAAACGGAATTGCCGTTCTTGAGCTCTTGCTTGACTGCAGATAAGACCTCATGAGATACTGAAGCAAAATACGTGATGTACACGTGGTATTGTGGAAACTGTGGGAAAGTAATCATGGTTGTTGATGCCCGCGAACACCGTTGATGCCTTCCATGAATGAGATTGTTATATGCAGGTGGTTAATTTAGTGTCTGCCGTAGGTCTACGAAACACAATGCATTGCTGGTATCCCCAGGATATTTATTGTAGAGTGTTGACTGGGAGTATGTTGACTGGGAGTATGCAGACTGGGAGTATGTAGAGTACTTGAATTGAGGAAGTGAATTTATTTCGAGATCACGTGCTTAGCACGTGATCTCTCACTTAGCTACACCCTCGTCTTGCACGTGACCACTCATTTAACCGCTCCCTCTAACCTCAACCACCAAGCTCTAGCGCCGTTCGGGAACAGCGCAAGCTAAAGTCACATGGACAACATCGATGACATTCTCTCGCAGCTTCTGCCGCTACTGCCGGCCCAACCCCATCATCCTATAACATCCAGTCGGCCAGAGCAGATTCTTCATGCCGCGCCACGGGCCAATAAGTACTACCGAAGTTTTGAGCAGTATGGCCGTCAATTCACCACAGATTCCAGTCACGTGTCCACGGGAAGTTTTGCCAGGCTGAAGATGAACACCCTTCTGCAAGAAAAGGTCAAGAATTGGGATTCTGGTACCATTGGCACAGAAGCAGCACATGACAACGACGACGATGACGAAACCACAGTGGCGAATACACGGACCGAGGCAGTGAAATCACTTTTTTCCTGGTCTTCGAACAGCGACTATATTGCTGCCCGGAAGAAGGAGTTGGCCACCAGAGATTCCAAATCACAGACACCTCCACCGCCACAACTGCCCCAGAAACACGATCTAAAACTGCCCCAGAAACTGTCCCGAAGATCACGTGCTGCTTTCACAGCAAGACTCAACCGGATTGTGGAGAAGGAAAGCAGTCGCTTCATTCAGGACAGACTTGACGTCATCAGAGCTAAGCATTTGGAGCAGGCATCACGACGCGTTTCTGAGCGGAAACGTCTTGATCATGAGAGGTATCTTTTGCGGATGAAACAAAAGGAGGAAGATTACGACAAAGCGTTGAATGCTGCTGTCAGTTCTCGGAAAAATAATCGGAAATCCGGGTTCTTTTCCCTTTTGTTTGGCTCAGGATCTTCTTCTCCTAGTCGACTGTCTAAGCGAAGTGCTTCTATGGTTCATCAACCACTGGAATCTTCTGTTAATAGTTCCAGGGTATCTGCTGAGTCTCAAGCTCGTTATAGTGATGGTATAGAGGGGGAGCTGGAGTCAGAGAAGTTGGAGCTGCCAAAGGTGGAGCTGCCAAAGGTGGAGCTGCCAAAGGTGGAGCTGCCAAAGGTGGAGCTTCCACAGTCACAGCCAGAGCCGAAGCAGCAGTCGCAGCAGAAGCTGCTTCTGCCCCAATTGGTCGGCCTTGATGAAGCATTTTCAGCATTTGGAGTAAGCGCTCCAACAACCCCAGTGAAACATTCATTTCTCCCACTTCAGCCCAACAATGCCAGTGGTTCACAAAACAATGACGAGAATCTTCTTCTCCTATAGACAATTGACGTGAGATGCTCATGATGCTGTAACCAGCAGCTTTTCCTCGTCGATGAAGCAGTTCAATCCCATGAATGCCTCATCCAATGCACGTTCAAGCACATTCTCAAGACGCCAGCCGCCACCCAAGAATTCCTTGTTTTTGGATAATTTATTGACAAACGGATCGTAGTAGGCGTCAGCGGAGTCCTTTTCGGCGTCCGGATGGGCTCCCAAGAACACATACCGTTTTTGCAACTCACGGTCGCCCTGGAATGGCGTAAATGGAGCCTTGGGTGCCGCAGATTCGCCACCATCCTTGGCCAGAACCATGGAGGAGGAAAATTGCTTGTCCAATTGGCCCGAAATGTGCTGAAGTTGCCGTTTCCGCATAGAAGACCGTTTGGCCTGTTGCGACCGTTGCTGTTTCATGATATCCTCGGCGTTGGCGTCGGAGGATGAAAGTTGGTCCATAAGCTCCTGCTTCTGCTGCTGTTGGAACTGGGCGTCTTCTTCCTCCATTTGCCGCTGGATCTTTAGCTTCTCCTGTCTGAGAGTCTCCACTGCCTCGTGGTACTTGACGGAATCGGCACTCTTTTGGCCTTCACGCATGGCGATCTCTAGAATCTCGATCTTATGGTCGGCCTCATATTTGGCCACCTCAGCATCAGTGGCGTCACGGTCGATGTTGTTGGCCAAATTGAAGATGATATTCTCAACTTTCTCAAGGTACTCATTGTATTGCTGTAACGAGTCGAAATCCTCTTCTGTCTTGTTGTAGATGGATTGTACCCGCTTGCGGATATCCACCTCCCTTTCTATGGCAATGTCCTCGAAAACCTGCTTCTTGAACTTGTTTTTACGGAGAATCTTGCCGCATTTAGGATACGGGCACTGCGAGGGGCCAAGAGAGAAGATCCGGTCAACGCACGATTCACAGATCTTGTGGTAGCATTCTGGGTTGATCAAAAAGACCATATTCGGTGAAAGGTACCGGTCTGTCTTGCAGATCGGACACATGTCATTTGACCGCGAGTCGTCCATCACGACGGCCATTTCGGGAGAGCTGGAGAGTGGCGAGGACGGGAAGAACCTGGAAGAAGTTGGAACGAAACTGGGAAGAAGTACGATTAGTGATGGTGTAGTATAATGATGTATATGCAGGTTGACGTGATTATCTGATTATGTAATCACTTATGTAATACATACTGTCTCCTGCATACATGCCATGATCAACAATAATCCTTATCCTCCGTCTTTTGAACCATCTATATTCTCCGCCCGAGCACTGCTAATTCTAACCTATATTCCATACTATCCAAGCTATATTCCATAATATCCGCCCATGACGGCCGTTTTCCCGCTCGCCTTCCCTGTCTATGCCCTGGCGGCTCGTGACGCTGTGTTGACCAGGGCATCCATCACAAACTCAGAAAATACGCTGCGATACATTGTTGATATTGCCAACGATAAATGCCGAAGCATTGCTCGAGCAGGAACAATCCCTTCTCCTGAACCATTGGCTTACGTAAGCAACCCGCTGGACGAGTTCCCTCTCCTACTATCAGTTCCGCCACAATATCACCGATTGAAGCTCCAAATCAAGTTCAAAGGCAATGAAAAGAACATAAATAGCAGTCTCATTATCCTCAAGAGCTTTGGTGATGACGTGGCTGATGATCTTCTCAAGGAGTTCTTGCAAAGAGACGATTACCTGTCTCGTATCAGGGACGTTTCAGAAATCGCCTACGACAAGTTCTTGCCCGAGGACCATACGCTGGATGATTACGAGGTCATTGTCAATGATACCTTCAACTCAGCGAAATTCACTGATTCCCGTTTGAACGTTTCTGTATGGGAACATACAGCCCATTCTGCCGCTTATAACCATCTTTTCTCCTTCCAGTTCTGGGTCCAGCCGTCCACGCAACCGGCTACTTTGTCTCTTGACTCTGATGTGAATGCTCCACTTCCGCCTGTTCCTGCTATTTCCCCCGGTGTTCTTGGCCAGAAACTGCGATCGGTGGGTGACCGTTCAATCTCGGGTGCCCAGCCGCCATCAACGGCTCCTGCCTTTATATCCACACCCACGGCGTCCTTCAACAACCACAATACTACACTGAGAAAGCCGTCTACACCATCAGATGAGAATGCTCGCTCGCAAACTGCTTTCTTGGTGTCAGATTTCCGGAAAGCCTTCCGACTCAGCATTACTGACGGTCCTGAGTTCCGCAGTACGCTTGCCAGGTACGAGAGGGACGTTTTGAAGCTCAAAAAAACCATACATGCTCTTCATGACGACGTGGCGTTTATGGAGCTGACGTTCCGCCGTGTGGTGAACACTAAGAACGCCGTTCTCGATACATTAGACATCCTCGTGGATTCACAGTTCAATCCACTTCTTCGTCGATTTGAATTGTGCAAGAACTTCCGCAAGAACTTCCTGGTGTACTTTGACTCCATCGAGAAGAAAACCGTTTTCTTGATAAAGGAAGTGTTGGACAGCAATCTTCTCTCCAAGATGAGCTCGTATCTTTCTGCAGTGACGCCACAAGAGGGCAGCGACTCGTCGGTGGCCAAGAAAACGTTTGAGAAAAACTCTAAGGAGTACTATGATTGGTTGCAAAAATACCTTTCCAACGAGAAGGACCGGCCTGAGCTGAAACTTCTCGCCAAACGCAAGAATTTCGAGCTTTCTAAGTTCGATTACCTCAACTCGCTTAATCTTGCTTCCAATAACCAGTACTTCAACCAATTCCTCGAAAACATCTTCAAGTTCTCCAGCCCGGACTTCCGGTTCTCCAAAGTGGATCCAAAGCTCTTCCGGGCCAACTCACCCTGGCTTCTCAGCAGCGATGCCACGTTATACTTGAACTCGTTGTCACGGTTCAACAGCGAGAAGCTCCAGCTCCGCCAAATGATCGAGGCCAGCGCATCCAATGAGGAGCTTTCGGAAGTGCTTAAGCTGAACTCGCTAGCAGCGGCTAAAGACCATGATAAAGCCGAGGACGATCTTCGCCGCCGAATGTCGTCCACCAAGCTTGATCTTGTTTTTACAACGCTTAACCAGGCCATTCCGGGGCCTCAATCAGCACATAAACCTCTGCCTTCTCTCGGTGCGGCCATGAACTCTGGAGAAGAGCACAGTGGGGAGATTGCCGGCATCTTGTACGCTTTGGGCGGCAAGGGAAAGCCCGGGTGGCATAAGGAATGGGTGTCGTTAAAAGAAGGCCAGTTGATGGAATACTCGGACTGGCGGAAGGGAAAACAGTTGATCAACAAACCCATAGACATTGCTCTTGCCAGCGTTAAACCTATCAACTACGATAAGCGACATTTTTGCTTCGAAGTGATGACGTCATCTGGAACAAAGCACGTGTTCCAGGCCATCAACGACGACGACCGTGAACAGTGGATTAAAGCACTCTATAGTGCCGGACAGGTCACGCAAAGGCTATATGGAGAAAAGAAGAAAACGACACCACGGCATCAAAACGGGTTGAAACTTCATTTAGAACAGCCAAGACCACCGCCAGCTTTCAATGCAGATGAGGGTCTGACGTCGCCAGTCTCGGTGATGTCAAGTTCAGTGGCTCCGCCACCAAGCGAGGAGAAAGACGTCAATTTGTTGAAAACGGTTTATGCGGTGGAAAATTCCGATAATCACGTTTGCGCCGATTGTGGGTCTCGTGAACTGGTGGAATGGGTATCCATGACTTTCCTTGTGGCGATTTGCGTGCAATGTTCATCGTGCCACCGCAATATGGGAACTCATGTGTCGAAAGTACGGTCTTTACGACTCGACAACTTTGAGAATGAGACCCGTGTCTTGCTTGGCTACGTCAACAATCGGAATGTGGACAGTTACCTTGAATACGATAGTCGGCAAAAAATCTCTCCAGATTGCGATAATGATGTTCGACTCGCTTACGTCAAGCAAAAGTATATGACCAAGGCTTTTGTGAAGAGGATTCCCGATTGCAACAATGCGTTGGTTCAGGCAGTGAGAGAAATCAATATTCCCGAGGTTATAAAGGCACTCAATTGTGGGGCTGACGCCGGATTGACTTTACAAATGGGCTCAGGCAGTGAAGACACTCCTCGGATTAATGTGAGTCTTTTTGAGTACTCATTAAGGAAACTTCTTCATATTGAGGAGCCAGACGGACTTCGTGAGTACTTTGTTATATCTGAGCTACTTCTTTTCAATGGCTGCAAAGTTGATACTTTCTTGCATGTGGAATTGCACCATACTGAAGAGGCACATGCCTATTGGAGAGAGAAGCTTATGCGTTTAGGATGAGCGGCGGGTCTGTATCCTAAACAGCATGTAAAAGTATAAAAAGTAATACATAGTAATTCATCCATATATGGAGGAAAAATACCATCTCTGGAACCTTGGTCAAGGTTGCAACTGGTTATATGCAGGACATTATTTTATTGGGGTATAGAATTGATCACGTTTTCAGTAGAATTGATCACGTTTTCAGTTTGTGTCTCGTATACTAGCAGACGAGTTTAGAGTAGATTTGGTTGTATGGTTTTGATATTGAAACGATATAAACTATATGCAGTACATTTAATCGGGGTAGTGAAAGTCGTATGATTTTGCCTTAATGGGTGGGTTTTTTTGTGGTTTCGGATATTATACGGCCAGGAAAGTACATGCAGACGAGATATTTTCCTTTATTTAGGCATATTGTATATTATAGACGACATTATAGATAGTATGTAGACAGAAATGTGATTATATGCAGGACGTCGAATTATAGTAGATGAATTGGTATAGTTATGGAAAAAAAGGTATAGTTATATAAGATAGTTCCATGGCTCATTAGCGAGATTTTCATGGCTCACTATAGACAAAGCTTTCATGGCTCACTATAGACAAAGCTTTCATGGCTCACTATAGACAAAACTTTCGTGGCTCACTATAGACAAAACTTTCGTGGCTCCCACTGTTCGCTTCGCTCACAGTGGTCGAAAAAAAATGCGATTTCTGTGGATCGAACACAGGACCTCCAGATCTTCAGTCTGACGCTCTCCCAACTGAGCTAAAACCGCAAAGAACCCACGCCGGGACTCGAACCCGGAATCTTTTGATTAGAAGTCAAATGCGCTAACCATTACGCCACGCAGGCGATTCTTATGATTATCTTTTGCTCCACAGACTCCTTGATTAATTGTTTATTGGTAACATCTCTACAATTTATTTTTTGCTTCATTGCGTCTTTGTTTTCTAGTGTAAATTTTCTGGTTGTCTTCGATGTGATGACAATAGCTGTATGTGTAATTAATGGTGCGATAACCATGTTTTTTCCGCATATTTGCAACCATGCAACTAATATAAATTCTTTCACCCATGATATATAATTCTCGAATATATCGAAGAAAAAAAAAAAAAAAAAAAAAAAAAAAAAAAAAAAAAAAAAAAAAAAAAAAAAAAGAAGAAAAAAACATAAGTAGTATTTTTAAATTTATATTCAAACATTAACTCATTTTTTTTATATTTTACCATTAAGTTTCATTTCCTTCTTATTCTTATTCTTATTCTTATTCTTATTCTTATTCTTATTCTTATTCTTGATCATTATTTCCTTCTATGAATCGCAATATCAATATAATTTATAGTTCAAAATCGTTAATTTGAATGATAAAAGTCAATCTCCAGTTTTTACTTTTGAAGCCAGAAATACACAACAATCAGATTTGAAACCTTCAATTTCCATTGCATTCTTCTGCTACCTTCTCCTTTGATAATGGGGTAACTTTATATGAAAAAGTTTGTTATATAGAATTGGACTTTTTAAGTTCTATTATTTATAGGATTTGAAATATGTCGAAAGATGCCGGTAGACCGTGTTTCAAATATATGTAAATACTAATCTTTGAGAATAAAAGTACTTAAATTGAGGATAATAAAAAGCCATAAATAGACTAAATAGACAAGAAGAAGGGAAATCATTACTTTAAATTCCATTCAATAGTCTACCAAGACGTTATATATATACATAACGTATAAACCATACTTAATTTATATTAACTATAGTTAATGTGTTGTATTAAAAGAATATAATAGGATATAAGAAAGTAATAGGATACAAGAAGTGAAGTATATAGCTAAAATACAAATAACATTATATTTGTTTAATATATTTGCTTAAGATTATAACTAAAGGTGCTAATAATGCAAAGAATCTTATTTTGGTTAGATACTAAGAACACCCCTCATGTACTAAATCTTGAATAGTTGTTACCCAAGCATCCAAATCTAGTAGAAATACAATTTGAAGCAAGACTTGAAATTTTACACTGCACTGTTACCCAAATATCAACGAAATAAAAGTAATTTTTGAAATAAATTTATAATGTTAACTATATAATGTTAATATAATGTTAAATAATGTTGAATATATAGTAATAGGCCAATAAGTTTCAAATAACTAGTAAATTTAAAGAGAAGCAAAAATACATTTAATCATATCAGAAATTTATGTATGGTTAAACTAGATAATTATAATATCTTCATACCTTTATACGAAGACCATATCATATTCTATACTGATACTGAAACAATAATTTTATATTGAAATATTCATAATTTTTTACTATTAAAATTATTATACTTCAATAGTACGATCATAAATTATATATAATTCTTTAGTTCTTTAGTTCTTTCATTCTATTATTCATTATTCCATGTTATAATAGTATACTATACTACTATACTATACTACTATACTATACTATACTACTATACTATACTACTATACTACTATACTACTATACTACTATACTACTATACTACTATACTACTATACTACTACACTATACTATAGCTAACTATAACAATTAAAGCAAAACTTGACATATATATATATATATATATTGTTAAGAAATTGCCCATTAAGACATGGTTATAAATTTCTTACCTAGCCAATTCTTCAATTTTGCCACAGTTATTTATTAGATAGCATTTTTCCTCCAACAAAATATCCAGTTTCTATTTTCTTCTCTATATCATAAATTTGATAAAGACCTCCTCTATACGTTTTTGCTTCCAATTCTATTCTACTCTATATATGGCCTCCAATTCTATTCTCAATACTCTATATATGGCCTCCAATTCTATTCTCAATACTCTATATATGGCCTTCGCGAGGGTGCAAAATCCCTGAGGCTGGCCAAAGAATATAAAAAGCCCTCCTTTCCTCTATTTTTCCTCCGCTTTTCTTTTCAGCTTTACAGATCTTTTCCAGTTTTTTAATTCTTGTATTCTCTAATTCCCAATCTACGATTCCCATCATTAAAAAACCCGTGCACCTACAGGTAAAATCACTAGAGACATCACCGCGGAAACCAATGAGACTATTACGAACCATCAGGGCAATGACTACGGCAACAGTACATCTCAACGATACAGAAAAGCATATTCGAAATGTCCTCTGTAATTATTGTACAACGCTCAATCGAACTAGAAAACCGGAAAACCCAGTGGAACTCCGAATTACCGGTGGCTGGGTTAGAGACAAATTGCTAGGAAAGGAAAGCAATGATCTAGACGTGGCTGTTAATGTCATGACAGGCGAAGAATTTGCCAGTGGATTAGTTCAATGGGCACTTGAGCAGAAAATCGATTTGGGTTCGTCGTCCACTTCTCTCCATACAATCAAGAAGAACCCAGATAAATCTAAGCATTTGGAGACTTGTACCACCAAGCTATTCTCATTAGACGTGGATTTCGTCAACCTCCGCTCCGAGCAGTACACCAACGATAGCCGTGTACCAATTATTCAGTGTGGGACTGCCAAGGAGGACGCGTTACGCCGAGACGCCACTCTAAATGCTCTCTTCTACAATTTGAACGACCAGACCGTTGAAGATTTCACTGGCTCTGGACTTGAAGACTTGGCCCGTGGGGTTCTCCGCACGCCGTTGCCCCCCAAACAGACGTTTCTCGATGACCCCTTGCGTGTTTTGCGTCTTATCCGTTTTGCTTGCCGTTTTGACTTTACCGTGGACCATGACGCGTTGGAAGCTATGGCTGGCCATGACGTGGCTGATGCTCTTGCTCATAAAATCAGCCGTGAACGTATTGGCGTGGAGATGGAGAAGATTCTTACTTGCGATAACGTTTCGTACGGAATCCGCCTTATTAGTCACGTCGGCTTGACTGGTGTCATCTTTGGATGCGGCCCGCTCCACGAAACTGTGGCTTCGTTGAATGATTTTGGTAGCTTGGCCGAAATCTACTCTACTTTGCCCAAAGAAACTGCACGTGCCGCTCACGTGTTCGAACCGTTCTTCACTGCATTGGCTGCCACTGGCGGCCCTCTTGCCGATACTGCTCGTTCAGTGTTGCAAGATAAAACAGCATGCAAGCTTCTTTGGCTCTGTGTGGTTCTTTCCCCTTTCAGAGACTGCATGGTGGTCACGAACCCAAAGAAAGCCCTTCGGCTGCCGTATGCCGAGGTTGTGCTTAAGGAAGGTTTGCGATTCGGCAAGCACGACTGCGCTGCCACCGCCACCATTTTGCATCACCACGATGGCTTTTTTGCCTCGTACTTTGCCCTGCGAACAGTGACACGTTCTGAGTTGGGTCTCTTTATCCGGGCCTTTGGCAGCTATTTCTCCGTGGCCATGGTGTATAACGCTTTCCGTCGTTTTCTCGATACTGCCACTATTGGAGATGTACTGACGGGGATTCCTATGCCACATGAAGATTCTGGTGTGGCTGATGCTACCGCTTTAGGCGGTGTTGTGGCTGATTATGATGCTCTTCTAGCGCATATTGATAAAGAAGGGCTTGAAAATGTTGCCGAACTTAAGCCATTGGTTGACGGAAAAACCATTGCCAAATATTTGGATAGGAAGCCAGGACCATGGATGAAAAGTGTAACTGATGAAGTTTTGGAATGGCAACTTGACCATCCAAATGGAACTGCTGAGGAATGTCTTCAGTATTTGAAAGGTAAGCACACCGATTAGAGGGTTGATTACGTAATACCACTGAGTATTGGAATACTGAGGAAACGAAGAAAGAATGAAGAATGAAGAAAGAATGAAGAAAGAATGAAGAA
>JAJMHH010000002.1:396376-426453 GCA_030582955.1 Osmozyma tolerans
AAGAAAGAATGAAGAAAGAATGAAGAAAGAATGAAGAAAGAATGAAGAAAGAATGAAGAAAGAATGAAGAAAGAATGAAGAAAGAATGAAGAAAGAATGAAGAAAGAATGAAGAAAGAATGAAGAAAGAATGAAGAAAGAATGAAGAAAGAATGAAGAAAGAATGAAGAAAGAATGAAGAAAGAATGAAGAAAGTGGAGAATATATGAAAATTGAGAAAGTGAGAAAGTGGAAGAAAGGAAATGAGAAGTGGAAATAAGAATGTAGTCACCAGATTCGCGGCGTGCATATACCAAGAATTGTATATGGTTTTTTTCATCAGTCATAGTTTAACGAAACCAACTAATTTTTAACGCCAGGTGAATTCATAAAATGTCTGTTGAGAAAGTGTCTATTCTAGGCACAGACTCTATTCATGTTGGATATGGAATCCAGGACCACATTGTGGCCGAGGTTCTCTCTACCCTTAAAACCTCCACTTATGTCATTGTCACCGACGAGAACATGGAAAAGACGGCGCCATTCCAGAAACTACGGGCCCTGTTTCTCCATAGTATCGAGTCCCAGCTGCTTCCTTCCCGTCTTCTCTCCTATGCCGTTTCCCCTGGTGAAAATAACAAATCCCGTCTTACAAAGGCCAAGGTGGAGGACTTCCTTCTTGCCAATGGATGTACCAGAGATACCGTGATTTTGGCCGTTGGTGGCGGTGTGGTGGGCGACATGATTGGCTTCGTTGCCGCTACTTTCATGCGTGGTGTTCGTGTCGTCCAGGTTCCTACCACTTTGCTCGCTATGGTGGACTCCGCTGTGGGAGGGAAAACCGCCATCGATACTCCTTTGGGAAAGAACTTCATTGGCGCATTCCACCAGCCACGCTATGTGTTTGCTGACGTGTCCTTCTTGGAAACATTGCCTCCTCGTCAGTTCATCAACGGTATGGCCGAAGTGGTCAAAACAGCGGCTATCTGGGACGAAGCCGAGTTCTGTCGTCTCGAGGACTTTGCCGCTACCTTCGTGGACGTGGTGTCGCTGGCCCGTCTCGATCTTGCCTCTATCAAGGATGACCTCGTCAAGACTGTGTTGGGGTCTATCCGCGTCAAAGCAGAGGTTGTGTCTAAGGACGAGAAGGAATCGAGTTTGAGAAACCTCCTTAACTTCGGCCACACCATTGGTCATGCCATTGAGGCCATTGTTACCCCACAGGCCTTGCACGGTGAATGTGTTTCCATCGGGATGGTTCTTGAGGCCGAGTTGGCCCGTTACTGGGGCGTGTTGAGTCCCGTGGCAGTGGCTCGTCTCGTCAAATGTCTTGACGCTTATCAGCTTCCCGTTTCCATCGACGATAAACGCTTCCTTCTGAATGTTGGCTTCAAGCGTAACCTTATCCAAGTGGACCTGTTGTTGGCCAAGATGGCCGTCGACAAGAAGAACGACGGTGCCAAGATCCGCTGCGTCATTCTCGACGCCATCGGAAAATGCTACCAATGGAAGGCTCACGAGATTCCTCCCGCTGATCTCCGCTTTGTGCTCACCGATGAAACTCTCGTCTACCCATTCGAATCCGCCCTGATACCGCCTTCCAACGTGGTTGTGCCGCCGGGATCCAAGTCCATCTCCAATAGAGCATTGATCTTGGCTGCTCTCGGCTCCGGAACCGTTCGCATCAAGAACTTGCTCCACTCCGACGACACAAAGCACATGTTGGCTGCCGTGGCTGCATTGAAGGCTGCTGAAATCTCCACCGAGGATAACGGCGACACCTTAGTGGTCAAGGGAAACGGCGGCAAGTTTGTTGCATGTGACCACCCACTTTACCTCGGCAACGCCGGCACTGCCTCTCGTTTCTTGACCACGGTGGCATCGCTCGTGTCGGTTTCTCTGGGCTCAAAAGACCATACTGTGTTGACAGGCAACGCCCGGATGCAGGAAAGACCAATTGGACCTCTTGTCGATGCTCTTCTGAATAATGGCCTGGATATTGAGTATTTGAACTCTGTGGGCTCCTTGCCCTTGAAGATCAAAGCCGGCAGAGGCTTGAAAGGCGGCAGAATCGAGTTGGCTGCCACCATCTCCTCCCAGTATGTGTCCTCCATCTTGATGTGTGCCCCTTACGCCGATGAGCCTGTCACTTTGGCACTTGTTGGAGGCAAGCCCATTTCTCAGCTTTACATCGACATGACCATCTCCATGATGAGCGCATTTGGCATCTCCGTCACGAGATCCTCCACTGAAGATTACACCTACCACATCGAGAAAGGCTGTTATAAGAACCCTCAAGTGTACGAAATCGAGTCAGACGCCTCTTCTGCCACTTACCCATTGGCATTTGCCGCTATGACCGGCACTTCATGCACTGTGCCTAATATTGGCTCATCATCATTGCAAGGAGATGCCAGATTCGCTGTTGACGTGTTGAAACCAATGGGATGCACTGTGGAGCAAACCGCCACGCTGACCACCGTGACTGGTCCTCCAAGAGGCCAATTGAAGCCAATTCCTCACGTGGACATGGAACCAATGACCGATGCCTTCCTCACTGCCACAGTAGCGGCTGCAGTTGCCCAGGGATCTATTCCCACGCAAATCACTGGTATTGCCAACCAGAGAGTCAAGGAGTGCAACCGTATCAAGGCCATGGTGGATGAGTTGGCCAAGTTTGGCGTCTCCGCGGGCGAATTGCCTGACGGAATTGAGATCCACGGAATCGATATCTCAAAGTTGCTGGCTCCTGGTGCTGAATCCGGCGGCGTGTGCACATACGACGACCACCGTGTGGCCATGTCGTTGTCTTTGTTGGCAGGATTATGTAAGCAGCCTGTTCTCATCACCGAAAGATCTTGTACTGGCAAGACGTGGCCCGGATGGTGGGACGTTTTGCACACAAGTTTCGGTGCCAAACTTGATGGGTACGAAAAGCCCGTGGACGCAAATGACCACAGTTTGTGGAGCACAGCAAAGAAGAATGGCAACAAGTCCATTGTTGTCATCGGCATGAGAGCAGCCGGCAAGTCCACTTTGAGCCGGTGGGCTGCTCAAACATTAGGGTTCCTGCTTATTGACTTGGACACTGCATTTGAGGAAAAACACGGCGATATCCGTGACTTCATCAAGGCTCAAGGCTGGGAGAAGTTCCGGGAGATCGAAGCTGAGTTCATGAAAGAAACCCTTGCCAGTAAATCCACCGGTTACGTGATCTCCACTGGCGGCGGTATCGTGGAAGGAGAAGAGTCACGCAACTTGTTGAAGAGTTACGTCAAGGCTAACGGTTTGGTTGTTCATTTGCACCGTGACTTGGACGAGACCGTCACGTTCCTCAGTGCAGACACCACGCGTCCGGCTTTCTTGAGTGAAATCAAGGATGTCTGGAAAAGACGCGAGAAGTGGTACCATGACTGCTCCAACTACCACTTCTATTCGGCCCACTGCTTCAGCGAAAAGGAGTTTGCCCAATTGCGCTCTTCGTTCACCAACTTCATGAAGACCATCACCGGTGCCAGTCTTTGCGACATTCCTTCGGGCCACTCGTACGCCATTTCTTTGACCCATAGTGACGTCAAGGACTTCCAGGACGAGTTGGAGGACATTGTTGTTGGTTGCAATGCCGTGGAGCTTCGTGTTGATCTTCTCCAAGACCATTCATCTGCTTCCGTGGCCGAACAGATTGCTGTTTTGCGGAAAAACGTCAGTTTGCCCATCATCTACACCATTCGTACTGCTGCTCAAGGGGGTAATTTCAGCGACGAAAAGGTGGAGTTGTACGAGGAGTTGGCGTTGTTGGGAATCAAGCTTGGTGTGGAGTTCTTGGATCTTCAACTTGGCCTTCCGCCAGCTTCCACAAGGAGAATCCTTGATCTGAAGGGATTCACCAGAGTCATTGCCACTCACATAGATGTGGAAGGTACCATGAAGTGGGAAGAACCCGGCTGGGATAACATGTACAACCAGGCAGTTAGCTTAAACGCTGATGTGATTCGTCTTATCGGAAAAGCCACCTCTTTCTCCGATAACATTGCCGTGGAGAACTTCAGACGTGACCATCTGGCTGCTCCTTTGATTGCGTACAACGAAGGCAGACAAGGTAAGTTGTCTAAAGCATTGAACGAGGTATTCACTGCAGTCACGAGTGATTTGATTCCTGGTATCAAGGGCGAGGACCGGTTCTCAGTGTTTGACCTCAACCAGTGTCTTGCTGAGGTTGGTGTCTTGACCAACAAGCACTTCACCGTTGTTGGAAATCCCATTGCCCACTCGAGATCGCCTCCATTGCACAACTCCGCTTATAAAGAGTTAGGTTTGCCATATCGTTTCGACAGATTCGAGACCGACGATGCTGAAAGAGTGTTCCAAGAAGTCATGAGCAAAGAAAACTTTGGCGGTTTGGCCATTACAATGCCTTTGAAACTTGACATGATGAAGTACGTGTCGACGTTATCTGAGGCAGCACAGGTGATTGGAGCCATCAACACGGTGATTCCGTTGGAGGGTAAAACCGGGGAATTCGCTGGTGACAACACCGATTGGTATGGCATTGTTAATGCGTTCAGAAGAAACGGTGTACCAGAAATCACCATATCGTCGGAGGTCAATGGTTTGGTTGTTGGTGGTGGAGGAACGTCACGTGCTGCGTGCTATGCGTTGAAGCAAATGGGGTGCACCAAGATCTACATGATGAACCGCACGGCATCCAAGGTTCATGAGATCAAGGAGCAGCTTCCACGAGAATACAACATTGAGGTGTTGGAGACTTTGGACCAGGTGAAGCAAGCAGAGCCTGTGTCTTTGGTAGTTTCTTGTGTTCCTGCAGACAAACCACTTGATTCAGGGCTTTTGGAGAGACTTGAGAAAATGTTGCAAAGTGGACAGGAAGCTCAAAGAGGTGGGTTCTCGCCAGCATTGCTTGATGCTGCATACAAGCCCAGAGTGACTCCTGTGATGAGTGTTGCCAATGAGAAGTACCAGTGGAAGATTGTTCCTGGAGTGGAGATGTTGGTCAATCAAGGAGAGAAACAATTTTACCTCCATACGGGGTTTGTTCCTCCATATAAGACCATTTATAATGCAGTTGTGAGCTAATGGTGCCGGTAAATAGAAAGCCTGATGAAGTGGAGATAGAGTGAGGAAAGTTTTGCATAAGCGAGGAATCTCGGAATTTTAGTGAGATATCCCAGCAGTAGAAAGTCCAGTAGTTCGATCTGAGGCGGAGAAGAATGCGGCGGGTGCAAAGAAGGGTGTTATATGCAGGGAGGTCATTCTGTAAGAGAGGTTCCAAACGCCGGATTCCAATACTCGACCGCCGCATGATAAGTTAATAAGCCGTGCATGAAAAATGTCATCGCGAGGTGTGGTTTTCAGATTTCTTTTTTTCAAGAAAGTTGGTCCCCAAAGTGGTAATCTTTTCCAGAATAACAACTTTTCTTTTCCCTCCATGTTGTGTCGTCGGTGGTTGACCACCAGCAGCAGAAGCCTCCAACAGCAGGCTAGTGGAGCCAGCAAATCCAAAGAAGGGTTCTTTGGTAGTATGCGGTCATTACTTGCTCCCAGAAAGCTGGAAAGACAACAAAAGCTCGAAGATCGGGAAAGACGAGAAAACGCAAACAACCCATACATCCAGTATCCCGTTGTCACGAACGAGCAAATCAAGAAAATCACCAACGATAAATACAAGTTCCAGTTTGGTTACGCGTCTTTTGCTCATCACTCCATCACTTCAGACGCCATAGTCAACTCCCTCAGTGATTTGACCGACCCGACTCAGCTCAACTCTCTTTTGCCCAGAAGAAGACCCCAAGGATCTCCCGTTGATACATTATCGATCAAGGCTGGAGATGACGCCATGTTGGTATCACCAGCAGTCATGGCCATCGCAGACGGAGTTTCTGGATGGGAATCCAAAGGTGAACAATGTTCCCTGGGGATCTGGTCTAGGTCTATGGTGGAAACACTTAGTCGGCTCATGACTGAGTACAAATTGAACCATGCGCCCCATCCACTCAATAAAAGAGATATCGACCAGATTCTCGATGACTCTCATTTGCATACGTCGCATCTTATGGACCTTCAAGATCTCAAAGGCTCGTCCACGCTTATTTTGTGTATGCTTAGCGGCGACAGTCTTATGTCCATCAGCATTGGCGACTCCAAGATGTTCATTGTTCGAGATGGGAAAATCGTCAGAACAAACGAAGAACAGCTTGTATCTGAGCTTTGTCCCCAGCAAATTGGCACAGAGACTTTAAGTATGATGCCATCAGAAATGGCATGGGTTGATTCGTTCAAATTGCACGAAAACGATATCATTGTTTTGTGTTCAGACGGAATCACCGATAATCTTTATGACTGGGAAATTGTTCATATGCTCGATGAACACCTTAACTTCAAGCAAGACGATGTTAGAACGGTGGCAAACAAAATCTTGAGGAAGGCAAAGCAAGTAGCTTTTGATGATACCGCCTATACTCCTTATAATGAGATGGTATCCAAACTTCCAGAATCCCGATATGGTAAAAATATATCATTAGGAGGCAAACTTGATGATATGTCTATTTGTGTGGGGCGAGTTGTGATGAATTCTAAGAACTCGAGAAGGAGATGAAAGAATTGATTTTAAAAAATAAAAAAAGAAGCAGACAGAAAAGGAGACAAAAAAAAAAAAAAAAAAAAAAAGAATAGCGGAATCGGGTTTAAATAGATAGGACATTGCATATATAGCATAAAAAATAATGGATTCATTTTGCCTAAAGTAGAAGGTACAGTTTTTGCAGTTTTCCATGCGGCTAAATTATAGCCGTGGCTGCAAAACGCGAATCACCTATTCTTACCATATAACCACACAGACAGTATTTTATTATATAAACTTTGCCTATACATTGGCAACCTCGGAAAAGTACTGCCTTAAAATCAATGAAAGCATTTCTGGCAATTCACTGATGTTCCTCACAACAACATAAAACTCAAATGGGAATGAATCCAAATATTTATCCACCTTAAGAGACATTCCTCCAGTTTTAGCATCTGGAACATAACTGACTTGAGACATATCCAAGATTGATTCATTCGATGAGATTCCGTCAATAATCACAAACACCAACATCACCTTTTCTTCCCTGGCTTTGCGGACTAATCTTTGAATGGTCTCATGATCCTCACAAACACCATCGGAGATGATGATTTGCAATTGCCACAAATCAGCATTCGACGACGCCCTGGCATTCTCAAAAATCTTCAACGAACGAGAACACAATTGCTTAATATCGGTTCTTTCTTGCTTAAAGTCAAACCACTGGAAGATCTTGGCTCCTGTTTCTTGTGAAAATGGCTGGTCAAACGGATGCACAAGTTTCACGTCTTCTCCAAACCGAACAATGGACAATCCGCCACTTTCAAGCTGGGTCAACGCCTTGGAAACAAGTGTAATACTATGGAACGCCAACTCGGTCAGCTTGCTTTCACTCATGGATTTAGAGTCGTCCACAGCGATCATGATCTGGTACTGTCTCTTTGACGGTTTGGTTCTTCTGAGCCAGATCTTGTCCTTCCTGAAATCTGACGCAATGTACGGGATGATTCTCTTCATGTTGAGCCTCTTACCCGTCTTGTAGTCACCACGGAGCTTGGTGGCTAATGTGGGTTCCAAGATCAACCGGAGCTGCTCGCATAGTCCTGAGCTCAATTCTTGTGTCGCCATTTCGCTTTGTTTCCACACTTCACGTGCTTCATTAAGATCCATAGCTGGCTCGTCTTGTCTTCCAAGCTCATAGTCTTCTTGCTTGAACGCTTCCAATTCTTGTTCCGCTTGCGTTTCTTGGTCAAACTCGCTCTTTGCAAGCATTCCGTCGTCTTCTTCTTGCAACGTCTTTCTTTCACCAACAACTCCACCCTTGGTTTTTCCGTTGAAATCGTCTCCGTCAACATCTTCTTTTTCGTCAACCTCCATCTTGTCTTCCTCCTCCTTCTTCACTTCACCATCATCTTCCTCATTTGCTTCTTCACCTTCGCGTTTCTCCTCCACGTCCATTTGCTCGTCTTCTTCTTCGTCCAAAGCCTTATCTTCATCAATACTCTGCACTTGCTCCTTCTTATCGGCAGCTCCCAACGCCTGAGTATCGTTTTCTGTGTTTTCGCCTTCCACATGCTGGAACTCCTCGGGGTTCGTGTTGGCCTTCTGTTCGGATTCTTCTTCCTTTTCAGGTGCAGCTTCGTGGATTTCTTGACGGCGACGATGGAATTCCTTTAAGGAATCTCCAAGTTGCTTCAAGGATTCTTTCATTTCCTCGTTGGTGTCATCTTGTTTGTTGTTTTGCTGGTATTCTTGTTCCTGTTGAGGCAATTCTGCAGCTCCAGAAGCTCCAATGTCTTCTTGTTCCTCTGCAACGTTGTTTTCTGCCCCTTCTCCTTGTTTTCCAGCTGAGCTTTGTGCAACGGCATCCATTTCTTCCTCATCTTCGTTTTCCTGCTGTGGAACATCCTCAGCACCATCAATGCCCTCGGCAGCCTCTTCTCCTTGTTCACCGGATCCTTTTTCTTCATCCTTGTTTTCAACGCCTTCTTCTTCGGACTCTTCGCCGTTATCCTGTGGTTTTTCTCCATCTTCTTGATCTTCTCCCACATCTTCACCATTGCCATTATCAACATCTTCAGGCTCTTCACCTGCTTCTTCTTCTTCGCCTTCTTCGTTGTTAGCGCCATCTGGTTCATTTGTGGCTTCCTGTTCATCAACATCCATCTCATCTCCTTCTTCTTCTTCTTCTGGTCCAGCCTCATCTTCCAGATCATCCACACCATCATTGGCGTTTTCTTCATCTTCATCCTCGTCGTCATTGAGATCCATGTTTTCTGGAAGATCCAAGGTATCGGTTTCAGGGACATTTTCATCCATTTGCTCCTGTTCTTCGTTTCTCACTTCATCTTCTTGTTCTCCCACATCTTCATTATCTCCTTCTTCATCATCTTCTTCGCCTTCTTTATCATCATCCTTCTTTTCATCATTTTCATCATCTCCATTATCCTTATCTTGCTTCTCCTCATTATCATCACCAGCTTGCATCTCATCCTGCTTTCCTTCGTCCTTATCTGCTTCTTTCTCCTTCTTGTCTTCTTGGGCTTCTTCATCCCACATCTTTTCATCCACAGCACCTTCATCATCATCATTATCGTCAACTTCTTCATCTAGATCTTGCTCATCATCTTCTCCTTCTTGTTCTTCGTCATCCTCTTTATCCAGAACATCTTCCAAATCTCCAGCCATGTCACCTTCTATCTCCACAGCATCGTCTTCTTCATCTTGGTCTCCTTCATCTTTCTCCTTTTGTTCTTCATTTGGCTGTTGCGCGTGCTCTTCTAAATCGTCATCTTCATCGGCATCCTTGGAATTATTGGTAGCACCTTCTCCGTCTCCAAGACCAGTGCCTTCTTGCAAGTTGTCGTCTTGTTTTTCTTCACTTGGTGGTTCTGGTGAGCAGAATCCGCCTGTGGCCAAGTTATGAAGAGCAGACGAAAGAATGAATGCAGATTTCGACATTTCAACATATTGCGTCTTTGCTTTTTGCAAAATTGCCTGAGCAAATTCCTCATACAATGTCACAAGCGGGACATTACTTGCAATAAGGGCCAAAGCAACCTCTGAAGTGGTTTCATTGTGTTCAATTCCCAAACAGACTGATCTTACCAGCTGCAAAAGATTGAAAATGTGCTGTGTTCTCAAAAGTTTAATGGCCTTCATGAATCTTTGCTGACTAAGCGAGACCCACAGATCATCGTCCGAATTGATTTCCTCTCTGAACAATTCCACAACCTTTTGAACTGAAACAAGAATTGAGTTGCAGAGTTTCTGAATTTCTTTCTCCAAAACGTCCAATGTCTTGAGCTCCTTCATCGAAGTGTTTGAGTTGATGAACGGCTTGTATGTCCAATTTTGCACCCATTGAAGAACAACATCAGCAAGGAACCCAAGAGTCTTGTGTTCATTGCGCCACATCAACACCTCTTTGCAGAAACTTTCGAGCCAGAATGCAAAGTCTGTCACAAGAGATACTTCCACAGTGCTGTATAATGAGTATGGTTCGGAGATATCCTTCTTGAAATGAGCAAGACGATTTGCTCCTTCAACAAACACCACATGGTCAATGACGCCAACTAAAGATGCAGCATTTTCACAGCATCCCACCACAAATGACAAAATCTTGGAGAATTGGTGAGCAAAGTTTCTCATTCCGCCAATATTAGCCACGAGAGACTCCACTATAGAGGCTCTTTGGAGGGTAATCTTGTCGTTCTCCATGAAGTGACCAGCCTGGGTAAGACAAGCGGTGATATCATGCAAGGAGTCCAAGCTTTCAGCAAATTTGCTTAGTGGTTCTCTAGAGGAAACAAGAGCATAAGTCAAGTTTTCCAGAGCAGCCAATCCACGCTCGAGATCAGGTTGTGGGATTTCGTCGTTGCCGCTACTAATGGCAGCTCTCAATCTTGGAAGAAGGTCCAAAATCCTAAAGAAATGGGCATCACATCCAGAAAGCACGTCAGCGGAGAAATGGCTGCTATTGGCCAACACCAAGTTGACCGTGGCCAAATTCTTCTTGATTTCCGCCTTGACTGTGGTCTTGATCCCGATTCTTCTAAGCTCCTTCAAAGTCTCACTGAGAAGTTTGTGTTTCTGGTTTCTCAAAGCGGCAACAACTTTCTTGGTTTCATCATTGAAAACAGACGGCGTTTCATTCTTTAGTCTCTCCATCTCACCCAAAATCTCCTTGGCGTATTCATATAGAGATGGATAGGTGCTTTCAGCCACTCTGTTGATGAAAACCTTCAAGTTGTTCTCCACCATGGACATCTGCTTAAGTCTTTGAGGACGGGAATTCCACGATTCCACCGTGCCGCACAACTTCAACATCTTCATTTGGAGATCATGCGTGGCAGTAAACGGAATGATGGTCCGGAAAGTGCCTTCTTTGGAAACAGGAGTGTCTTGAACGCCATTTTGCACCAACGGAGAAACTGGCGTGGACAAAAGATTCCTATATCTCTTGACCACCTTGTAAAGGTTATTGTGGGACTTTCTTGAGCTCTGTTTCAAGGCATCAATGTTGACATCCTTCCAGCTGGCAAGCAAAATCACCTCAGAAACCTCTTTTTCCAATGTCTTTTTGGTGGCAGCAACTGCCTGCTCAATAACAGGGGCAAACTGCTGGTAGAATTGGATAAAGTTAGACAACACAGGCACAATCCAGTGTTCTGCAGACAAACCCGACAAATGGTTCCGGAAAGCCTTGACCAAGTCCAATCTGGTGAAAAACTCCCCATATGTGGTTTCACTCATGAATATATTGAGTGCAGCAAGAAGCTGTGTGGGGGAATAATCATCTCCATTCACCACGGGGATAACGATAGTTTCAAAAAGATGGAACCACCATTTTCCGATGCGTTTTTCAAAGGACAATTCCTCGAATTTGAACAATGCCTTCCAGCTCTGGAGCTCCAAACGTCTCCAGGAAACAATCACCCCGGTCAAATCGTTATAGCACGACCGAAGCGTAACTTGCAGCGAGGCAAACTTCTCCCATTCAGAGATGTAGGTGAAAATGACCTCAATTTTCTGAAGCAATCTGGAAACCGGGAAGCTGGAAGGGAAATTGAGAAACTCGTCGCAAGTTCTTGAGATGTTCTGCAACGTTGCATGTTCCGGCCACTGTGCTAGCAATTTGTCCACGTTGGTCTTGACCGATTTCACTGTGGTCATTGCTTTTTTGAATTCTGTCGGCGAACCGTCGTGGTAGAAGTCGATATCTTTATCGTCTCCGCTGGTGAACGTCTCGCTTACGTAAGCCATTCTGCAAAGAACCGCAGACATCAACGACGGCCTGGTTTCTTCCTCCATGAACAGACACTCCAAATTCTGCAATCTCGTCGACAAATTGGCTCCCTGCTGGACCAACTCTTTAAGCTCACTTTGTTTATCCCCGTGATAAAAATCCATGTACACCTTGCACAAGGTGTAGTATACAGAGGAGAAATCATCGCCACCATTTCTCGCTGTCTTGGTCGAGTCAATATCCATAACATCCTCATAGTCAGGGAAAAGCTCCTTGAACTCACGTTCAGCGTCATCCAGGTCCTCGTATTTATATAACGACGCCTCCTGAGCTGCCTGTTCTTCTCCCTTGGCTTTCCTATAGTACCATCTATAGTAAAGCGACTGGAAAGCCTGGTCAATGGCGTCATTCATGGAGGAGTCATTAACACGAGATTTCTGGGCAAAACACAATCTGATGAAAAACACCATCATTTCTTCGCTCAAGGCGTTTGCACCCAACATCTTGGAAAGTTTCCTGATTTCAGTGAACATCGTGGACAACGATTCTGGCCTTGTGATGGCTAAAACATCCATTGGCCAAAGCAGCGACATCTTCACATCAGCCACCAAATTATCGCTATGAGCCACCAAGAGATCCAATCCCAACTTGAGCAGATCAATGTATCCAATGAGAATATCGTTGATGTCCGCATAAACCAAGTGGCTCGCTCTCAAACGAAACATGAAGTTTTCCGAGTTTTTATGGAAAACGTGGATTCTGTTTCTGTTCTGCTCCTTCGTCACGTCCAGAGCTGCCTCCATCAACACGTCCACCACGTTTGGGGTCAAAGCTGACTCGTAAAAGGCGTTCCATTCTTCGAAAAGCCCGTCAAATCCGCTCTCTGGTCGGTAAACCTTGGGTTTTTCGAGGCTTTGTGTTTGCTCCAAATCGTCCAACGCTGTCTTGCACCCATTAGGCTCGCTAGATACAGCAAATAAAGATCTCCACGAATTCACAATGTTCTTGACCGTTTCCTGTTGCCTTTCAAATACATCAAAGATCACGTGCTCTTCAATAGCAGGATCCACTGGTTTATTTGGCACGAAAAGCTGGATTGACCCAACAGCAAAGAGAACATAAGCTTTGCCCAAGGCGAAGGTACTGGATTCTGACGCCAATGCAAACAAAGCTGCTGCCAAATAGTTGGTCAAAATGTCCTTGACGCCGTCGTCCTCGATTTCTTTGATACTGTTCAAAGTGGACTCAACGACGGCAAGATCCAAATTTGTTGGTAGCACCAGGGAAATCCCGTGTGCTTCAAGAATACGAGATATCCACAAAAGCAACAATTCACGGAATTTGTCAATCTGGCTCGAGAGCACAGCTCCAGAGATGTCCACCATATTCTTACCCAACACGGATAAATCGGATAAATTCTGGTCCAAGACGTTTCCTGAACAGTTTAGAAGTTTTTCCGATTTGGCAGTGATGGAGGAAAAGAGTTTATCCTTGAATACCCCGCTAACGCCGAATTCTCCGTCTATCCAGAGCGAATCAAAGATTCTAGGATAAGGTCTGAAAACGCCAGTTTTGGATGCCTCAACAAGACATAATGTTGGTCTGTTGGAGTAATTGTACAAGGTGAGTTGTTTCACCAATTTCCCCTCAGTGTGACAATCAAGATCCAAGAAATTCGAAAGCATGGTGAATTCAGTCTCGAACTCATTATGTTTTTGCGGTTGTCCTTCCACGATTTGCTTCACTTTGTTGATCCCTTCCCTTAGAGACAGGAAGAGCTGGGTGAGTTGATCATGAGATGCCCCCTGTTCAACCACGTTATAAAGCTCAAGCATATTTCTTCTGAGAACGGCCAACTCGGTATGGTCCATCTTGTATTTGGCAGCGACATCGTCGAATTCAGCAAGAATGGCAACCATTTCCACATAAAATTTCCACGATTCTGCGTCCCCAGGATAAACCTCTCTGAAGGCCTCCCAAAGAAGGTGAATAGAGGCACCTCTGGTCAATTGAAGCCCCTCGTCGAGAACAGATAAATGGGCTTCGGCTAGTCTTTGCAATTCGGGGTTGTTCTCAAAGGCCTCGACCCATGATTTCACCATATTGAAGTACACCCTCAATTTTGACATGTTCTGGTTGCGGGCGGTGTTCACAAGACATAACCAGATTTGGTGGAGCTCGAATAAACCAAAGAAAATGGAAGAATCGGCGTTGATGTCGAATTGAGAAGCAAATCCAGTGAAACATGCGTTTATGAACACTTGAACTCCACGAATATACTCATAAATGGGCAATCTTGGAGGATTTTTAACTTCTCGGCCTAAACAAACAGCAGCGGATTTTTCCAAATATGATAATGTGGCAACAGAACCATTCAAAGCCATTTTCTCCAAAGCAGTCATGACGACGGAACCTTCGAAAATGGAAAATGCAACCTGGCCAATAAACAACGAGTCTTTCCAGTTTATGGAACCTCTGGATGCATAATGGGCCACGATGTACTCGTTGAAAACCGGATTTATGGTTTGGCTTTCCACGAAATATTTAGTGATTTCCGGGTACTTCTGCTCCACATTATGAATAAATCCGGATTGCGTCAATCTTTGCACAACTTCCGCCAAATCAGAAAGAATTTTCCGGGTGGAAAAGTCCATTTCCGAGCTTTGACTAGCAGTTTCCACCCAAGCTTCCAAATCTGTTATAGTGCCAAGCGTGAGACCGCCAATAACTGCGTTTACAGCCATTGTTTGGGAATATTCATCCTCACAAAAGTCCATGGCATCGTGCAAAACAGCCAACGGACGATGGACGCATTCAGTGACGTAAGAAGTCATGGAAAGACCGGCCAATGTGCTCTTATCGGAAACAGTGGCCCGGTCATCAAGATCCTCCAAGAACACCTCGATACATCTATTTCTCATGGCACGAGAAAGTTCTCCGTATCTTGGATTAACGGTGAGGAATAGTCTGAAATTTGGATGTGGCTCCAATACTCGAGGCAGACCATCTTCCATGGAGCATTCGTTGATGATCAAAGAACCGCCAGTTTCGAGCAAAGAATTGAGACGGTCAAGAACTGAAGGATTGCACAAATTTGCATTATCCAAGATCAACCAGTCGCCTCTCATGACTGCTTTCACCAAGAGACCATCAAACCATTCGAATCTGACGCCTGAGGATTCGTTAGCCTTTTTCCACGCAATACGAAGGTCTTGATGAACCAAATGGAGCTCATCATCTGAATAAAGAGCCAAAAAGTCCTCAAAAAGGCTAGTAAATTCAGAGAGCATTTCCGTTGCAGGATTGTGGGTCTCGATGAAATGCACCAACTCAATGGCTTTCTGGAGCGTCACATCGTTGGTCTCAGAAGCAAGCAAGTTCGAAATGACCAATTTTTGCAAAATCTTATGGGTGTTTTGCGTTACCTCGGAAATAGCACGCACGGGATCCACTTGCTCGTATCCACCAAGAATATCCATACTATCAACGTCGGAATTCATGGCAAATTCTTGCAATTTCGCTCCAGTGGAATTGGCCAAGAACCGGATAAATTCGGTTTTTCCGGCATTACTTGGTCCCGTCACTATCAAGGGAATATTCTCGTTGGTACTGCGGATCGCCGACTCGAGCACTTCATAATTGCACTGCAAAGGCACGAGATTGCGATGCTCAATGGAGTTATCGTGCTGGTAAACGTCGGACCTGGCGATGAGAGCTCCGCCAGCCTGAACGAAATCAAGGCCGATATTGAAATAGGCGTTTTTGGCAAAATCAACTCCGAAAGTCCGCTCATAAAGTTGGCGAACATGAGCAC
Organism: Osmozyma tolerans; assembly: GCA_030582955.1. Lineage (NCBI taxonomy): Eukaryota > Fungi > Ascomycota > Pichiomycetes > Serinales > Metschnikowiaceae > Osmozyma > Osmozyma tolerans. Next base: position 411,994 of record JAJMHH010000002.1, read on the forward strand.
GATCTTCCGCCAGTCTGAATCTCTGGCAAACAATCATATTCAAGAAATCACCAAGGTTCAAATCATCGGATGAAGTGAAGTTGTGTTTGGAGCTGAAAACACTTAACCACCGCAAAACATCACGCAAATTGAATTCCCATGGGCCGCCGGAGGTGCCCCATTTTTTCTCCACGACAACTTCTTTTTCCAAGTCTCCAATGAACCCAATGAGCTTGGAGCAGTCGGACTCGGAGATTTCAGGGAAAAGCTTATGTGTGATAAGAGTGAGGTCCTCTGATTTGAGCATGTCCACGTACACAACCAGGAATCTGTTGATAAACGACTTGGGCAAACCTTTTCTTCCGCCTCCCTGGTACTGTGGATTCTGAGCAGCAAACACCTTGAATTCAGCATGTTTGGGGAAAGAACGGTCCAATTCCGGAATATAAGCCTCTCCACGATGATCCAAACAGGCGTTTAAGCCTTCAAGAACCGACTGAGAAGCCAAGTTCATCTCATCCAATAACACCCACTCGCCGTTCTTCATGGCTCGCAAGAATGGAGCATCTCTCCACACGAACTCCCCGGTTTCGCCACCTTCCACAGGAGCGTCGGAGCCAAATAGATCAATCAAGTCCGTTTGTTCGGATAAATTGATTCTGATGAGGTTGTTCCCGGAACTTTTAGCAATGGCAGAAACCAAAGATGTCTTGCCCACACCGGGGCTTCCTTCTAACAACACCGGCTTCTTCACCTGCATGGCTCTCACCACACGCATGGCGTTGGCAGCAGTGGTGGGGGCATCAAGGTTGAATGAAGACTCGGAGTTACCCGATTTGGAAGGTATTCCGAACGGACCAGCCCTGAACGTGTCGCTTTCGACCACCACCGTCGGGTGAGCAGCTTCACGCTGCGGCTCAGAGAGATCTGCTCTTAAAAACGCCGACAACTTGTCGATACACTCACGCTTGTACAGCAGCAAACGGGCCTCGTTTTCGGCAAGAAACGCCGTGTTGTTTGTTCCCAAAGCGTCGATGAAAACCATAGATGCGCCGTGGTAAAAGGCAGAAATGTCGTCCACGGCATCGTCCTGGCAACTATTGATGAACTCCGTCCAGGCCAAGATGTCTCTCAACGAGATCACGCCGCTGTTGATGTTGCCGTTGCCGAGTCTGCGTCCAAACCATTCGGAGAAGTCCACAAGCGGCAACGTGAGGTGTCTAGCGGACTGCTTCAATCTTGATTTCACGATTTGTTTGACGTCATTGAAGTCGTCCATTGACGGCACCCAAATTTCCGTGAATCTGTTTCTCAACGCTGGCGATAGCTCCTTCTTTCCGTAATCACCGCCGGGATTCATGGTGGCCAAGAACTGGAACCCGGCCTTGGCCACGAGGAACGCATCCTCTGTGCCCTTTTCAGCAAGAAGAAGCGATCTCTCCGGCTCAAGAACAGAGTTGAGTCTTTCAAGAACAGAGTCGTCCGCTAACGAAATTTCATCGAGCAAGAAGAAATCTCCACTTTTCATCGCCTGCACTAACGGACCGTCTGTCCACTCAAAAAGAGCTTTGGAGTTCTTGATGTTGGATTCCACCAGGGAGATCAACTCGGCCTTCTCCTCTCTGTCGTCGTCAGACAACCGATTGACGCATTTGTGGAAAAGAGCAATTGAATCGGACACTTCCGAATGCTCAAGATCAAATTCAACGTCGACGGCGTCGAAAAACGCCACTAGACTCTTGAGAAGCTCAGACCGGGTCTCAAACCGGTTCCGGATAGGTCTTTGTGCACCCAAAATATCACCCGTTTCCGTGTTCTGGTGGGCATTCACCGAGATGAGTTGCTTATCCATTAAAGACGCCAAAACCTGACAAATGGTGGTTTTTCCGCATCCAGTTTCTCCGACCAAAAGAAGTGGCTCGTTATTCCGGATAGACGCCTCCACCAAAACGGCAAGTCTCCGCATGGCCTTGGTCCATACTATAGGAGACTCCATCTCAAGCAATTGCTGGTTCTCCATTTTCTCATAGTAATGGTCCATATCGAGCTTCACCCGCATTACCCGCTCCAACGTCTCCTTGACCACGCGTCTCTCCTCGTCGTTCCGGACTCTCTCGGCTAAAAGCATGTATCCATTTGCAGCCAACTCCTCATAGCCAACGGCTTCTCGAAGAGCCCATCTGAACAAATCACGGAGCGTGGCGAACGAGTTCTTCTGCTCGAAAAGACGAGTCGATTGTCTCTGAACAGATAATTGTCTGTAAACTTCGACGATTCTCTTGGCATAAGAAGGCGCAATCTGGCACCGGTCCTTCAAAATCACCTCGAGCTCATCCTGAGGGATATCGTCAAAATGCAACTCAAGAAACCGGTTCCGGAAGGCACGTGAGAGCACTTTTCTTCCGCCGTACAATCCTGGAGGGTTTTGCGTGGCGAAAAGCATGAAATCCGGGTGTGGTCTTACCACTTCCTGGGTTTCTGGAATGAAAAGCTCTCTGTTGTCATCGAGCAATCTGTTAAGTGCCTCCAAAACATCCGTGGGTGCAAGATTCAACTCATCAAGAACAATCCAGTATCCTTTCCTTAACGCTTCCACCAAAACACCCTCACGGAAAACCAATTTCCCGGTTGAATCCGAAACGTAAGTGCCCATGTACTCCTGCAAATCGGTGTGCTCGTGGTTATTGATTCTCACAAACTTGTGGCCGGAGATTCCTGCCAAATAACTGATCATGGACGTTTTACCTGCTGATGTTGGGCCTTGCACTAGGACTGGGAATCTGCGACTGGCGGTGGCACGGACCAAATTGAGAAGGTTTTTCTCCACAAATGGAGTGATGATGTAATTTGGCTGTGGACAAACTTCTTCTGGCCCACGTTTAAGCCAGTAGTGCTTGAATTGGACATACTGGTCTGGGTTCTGTGGTGCTTTGGGGATCTGGCTCATCACCGATTTGGGGTTTTTAAGCTTCCCCACGGTGTATTGTTCAATGACTGGTCTCAACAATTTTTCCGATTTCACCCCCAAAAGCGTCAAAAACGCCATGCAAAATCCCTCATACAAAGACCGTCTGAGCCCATAGATGGTCACAATGTCCCGCACATACACCAAAGTCCGTGTGAGAGTACGAATGCTGAAATGTGGTTTCTGATTGGCTCCATCCACAATCTTGTTCTCCTGCGACATCTTCTTGGCCTCCATATAAAGCTCAGCAATGTCGTCGGCTACCCAGTCGTCTCCCACGGCGTACTGGTCGATGTACTTATCGATGATGCTAAGAAGATCCTCGCGGTCTCTATCTGGGGAATGAACATAAATCTCGGAGAATCTCGACCGGATGCTCATTGGAAGGTCTCTTTTGCCGATATCAGTGGAAGGATTCATACAGCCAAAGATGCGGAACTCTGGATGGGCACGAATGGCCTCCACGTCGCCTCTTTCACTCAACAAAATGGACCGTTGGTCTGAATCCTCCGAAAGCAAATCGGCTATGCTCTCCAAGGTGTCCGGAGAAGCCAAATTGATCTCATCAAGAAGAAGCCATTCGCCGTTACGAACGGCCTTCACCAAGGAACCTTCAACAAAGTTAAACACAAAAGATTTCTCTAGCTCACGAGCTTGGCTTTCGAATTTCCGAACGTCATTTTGGAAATCCATCCATTTGTTGAGTAAGGCCGATTTTTCAGAAGACCGGAGTCGACGTTTCTTCTTGGCTCCACCGCCATCTTTTTCGCCTTCGGAATCGTCGCTGTCGTTTTTGGTCAAAATCCCGTTGGCCATCTTGACTGCCTCGTTCCAGAGCTTCACCACGTTCTTCCATTGGCTCTTGTTGAAGCATTTTTCAAGCAAGGAGGAGAATTTAGCGTTCTTTTTGGCAGAAAACGTCGCCAAAAAAAGCTTCTCAAACGCTTCTTGCAATGGAACCGCCACCGTCTTGGCATTCACCGGCTTGTACCCACCAAGAAGGTCTCCGGCCTCAGTCTGCTGAGAAACATTGATAACGGTGATATTCTTATTCATCATCTTGGCCACTTCCTGCACAACGGTGGTTTTACCGGTACCGGTTTCACCCACAAGAAGCACAGGCTCAGTCATGTCAATGGCAACGCCAATCTGCTCCATGACTCGTTTCGAGTGCTTTGTTCTGGCGAACGTGGATCTAGAACCGGATAAACGTTTATCCGACCCACTCCGGTGCAAAACTGCCCGGCCAATCTCCACTCTATTGTCATCCACGTACATCTGGGGAACGTGCGACTCGAGATATAGCGTTAGACGCGACGGTGGGATCTCCAAAACCTCTCCGATGGCGTGAACGAGCGGTGTAAGTGCCGAGGGTTCAGTGATGGCACTTCCAAAACAGTCCACGGCCTCGGCGAAGATATTGTCGTATATCTGGGACTCGAGAAGCAGCAGCAGAGAAGTTACGCCACGGTTGCGGAGCATTGTATCACAACGAGAGCAAAATTTCATGAGATCTCGTGTGGAAATAACTCTAGGATGAGATCCTTTGTTTAAAGAGACAAACAGAGGCATGGCGTATATGTGGAGCACACGCTCGTACATTGTGATGAAGCGGACAATGAGGTTGGACAATAACGGGTATTTGGCCGACAAAATGGCCTTCAATTCTGCATCTGAAGGAAGATGTACTTCCACAAGACTCCAGGAACGGAGTCCAATCAAGTCAGGCACTCTTTTCTGAGAAGAGGAAGATTCGGGTGATGTTCGAACGGTGGAGATAAGCTGGAACCCACTGTGTGCACGGACCACTTCGCCTCTGGATGGTATAGAAAGTTCCCTTTTCTCCAAAAGGGTCAACAAAATCGATAATACCTCGGTGGGTGCCTTATCGATATCCTCCACCAAAACCCATTTTCCTTCACGAACAGCGGTGGTGAGAACACCAGAACGCCACTCGAATGTTCCTGGTTTTTCTCCAGAAGTGTATGTTCCAAGAAGAAGTTTAGCGTCTGTTTGGTCGCCAAGATGGATTTTCACCACGGAATCATGGTAACCGAGACTTTTGGCAATGTGATTAATAAGGAAGGTCTTTCCTGAGCCTGCCTGGCCATACAAGAGCGTTGGAGCGTCTTTTTGCATGTTGAGAGCCAATTGTCTAAGCGATTCTATGCTGTGGGTGGTTGCAACAAAATGGTGATTTTGACTGATTGCTTCTTTGGCTGCAGGCAAAAGAACCCCACACACGCTGACGACTTTTTCTGAAAAAGCCGTTGGAGGAATTTCGTAAAGAGATTCACCCTGGTCTTTCTGAACATCCTGGTCCTGGCGTAACCTGTGGAAATTGACCACTCGTCTGGCCTCCACTAATGGCAAAAACCGGAAATCTATCCGGTCATTTCCGTCAAAATCTCCCCATACTCCAGAGTCATGGTCAGGAATATGAGCCTGGATCATTCTATTGAGAGCTTTTTCCGAGCTGCTAAGGTAAGAAGCCAAAATCCGAATAGCCAACATTCGGGCCACAAAAGACGAATTTTCATCCAAAAGTACCTGGTGGAGTTTTTGTGGACACACCAAATGGCGGAATCTATGCTTATTATTGTGGAAAAGACGGTACAAAGCAAGAAGCCCGGATTCGTCCGAATGAACGTCACATTCGGCTGCCATTTCCTCCACTAAAGACGTGATTTCACCAGCAACAGGTAAAACTCGTGCTAAAGCCAGGAAAACCAAGCTTCCGGCGGATCTTCGGGGGATTTCCGGAAAATTCTGATAAAACTCCCCTTCATATGTTTCTGGAAGTGATGCCCATCTGGATGCAATGTCAAGGAAAATCTGTGGATATGCAAAATAACACGCCAAAGTGTTATTATGGTGTAAACTATGCACTGCTAGTTTGTGAAGATTTTCATTGCTGGGGAGTTTTTTGTTCAATATGAGGGGCTCAGCTGACCTCCCATTAGGGAAATTTTCTCTATAAAACTGGAATTTATCCAACACTTCTTGCAAATCAATCACTACTGACATGCTGTGTTTGGGGTATCTCTTTCTATAAAGTGCACTATGTGAGGGAAGGGGTTTTTTTGCGATGCCCATCATGTACTGCATATAATCTGGTGTTACTTCATGGGGTACATTTTGATGTTCCCTATAACTACGAATGTTCTGCTGAATGTTCTTGTGGAAATTTCTCCACCAGAGTGTTCTTTCCATTATCATGTGTTCTGCCAGAACAATCTTCTCCACAAAGGTATAAAAATGCTCCGCTTCATACCATATCGTCAGAAACCACATAATCCCCTGAAAAATGCTCGGACAGTTACACACATTCATCGGTCTCTTCCTTCTTGCAACCATAACTCTTGCCACCTCCTCCACGGTGCCGGAAAATGCCCACCCCACATCCCACAGTCTGAACAGCTCCCATGATTTGATCGTTTGCAACGAGACAACAGTGCATATTCAAAACAAGGGAGACCTTGACCGTATTCGCCATTGCCAGGTGATTGGTGGTGACTTGATTGTTGAAAACTTTAAGGATTCCTTGTTTCAATTGGAATCATTGGAGGTGGTTGACGGGTCTTTGCTGGTTAGGCACTCGTCAGAAATGCTCCGCTTAGAAGTTCCCCGCTTGCGCAAGATTTCTCGTCTGTTTGTATTGGAAAAGATCACGTCATTGGTGTTTGTGCTGGCTCCATCGCTTCTAGAGGCAGAAAGCATCGAATGGAACGTATTGCCCATTTTCAGCAGTGTCAATATGGCCATGGGCTCCATCAAGGGTTTAACGAAGTTAGTTATTTCCGATACTTCGCTCCCCGAAGTGAGTGGAGTCAAATCCCCTAAAATGTCGCAATTTGACATCAACAACAACCGCTTTATGGAGCGTATCGACGCCGACATCGAGGAGGTGACACAGGAGCTTCACGTGACGGCCAATGGAGAGAATGCCGAGGTGGACTTGTCTGGGTTGAAGTCGACGGAGAATCTTTCTGTGCACCACGCAGCAGTGATAAACGTAAACAAGTTGGAGAGATGCACGGGATCCATGAGCTTGCAGCACAATTTGGTGAGCAATTTGACGTTACCCCATTTGAAGGAGATCGGCGGCACTTTGAGTCTCTACAAAAACTCGAGACTTGGTGATGCCAGCTTTCCTGAAGTTTCTGAGATTGGTGGTGGTTTGGTGATGTTGGAGAACAACCTTTTGTCCAAGGTCGACATGTTCCCCAAGCTTTCCATCATTGGTGGTGCTCTTGAGATTGCTGGCAAGATCAAGCTGGTTTCTATGCCCAGTATCAGGCTCGTCAGAGGCAGTGCCAAAGTCAAGTCGACTGACTCGTCATTTAGCTGCAACGACTATGCCAAAAACGGTATAAGCAAGGCAGTTAGAGGAGGCAAGAACGAGTGCACTAACTCTCAGAATCAGAACTTCGTATCCACCACACCCACTGATGGCGGAAACGTTGAGAATTCTTCCGATCCGGACTTTAGCTCATCTTCGGGCTCTCCTGCTGTATCGATGCAAGCCTCTGGCAACGTTGCTAGGGGAAGCATGTTAGGCCTTTTTGGAGCCTTGTGTGTTGCAGGCTTATTTTAGCGCAACGATCGGTTTGGTGTCTTTTTCTTTTTCTTTTTTTATTTTTTTTAATTGTTCTTTTTTTGTTTTTTGGTCACGAAGCCCGCTTATGAGCTGCGGTCAGCTTTTTGAGTTCGAAAGAGCCAGCATCTTGCAACGGTGCAGGTTTCATCCAAGTAGATTTCTCTCTTCGTCTGACTGTGTTGCACAATCACTGGTATAAATTGTTTTGACGAATGTAGCTCTTGATCAGGGGAATAAGGGGAAGACCCTCAAGACGCTGATTATCGTCGGCTAAGGCGGTTCTGATAGAAGATGAACTCACAGCACCCAAACGATCATTTTCTTCTGCGGTTGGGAAGGTAAAAAGATGCACAGAATTGGACCATGCCAGCGGAACAGCAGCAATCAGTCCATGGCGCATACGCGTGACGTAATTCACCTGATTATGGTAAGAAACGAGATTATCCTTTCTGGTCAAACAAAAAAGATCTGTGGTTTCCATGAACTCACGGAGAGAATCCAGAAGACGATCTGGAACGTAATATTTCGGGTCAAAAATACGAACCAAAGTATCGAAGCCAACGAGAAACGTCAATTTGATATGGGCCACTTCATTTGGAACCTCGGTTTTTAGCCAATTGAGAACACTTGCTGACTTGTCAACAAATTTGGCATGATTTGTGACGGCAATAGAAACATGAACACCCAAATTCTCATGTAAATAGTCCGCCATTAGACGCATCATCACCAAACGATGGGCCACTTCATTTAGAGGAGCAGCGCCCTTATCAGCATTTTTTATGGAAAGCAATAAGATTAAGGAAATTTCTTTTTGGGGATTTTCTCCTTTATCGTTGTATTTATATGCTAGAGCCTCCTTAGCCAAGGCGTAGTGGGCCAAATGTGGGGGGTTAAAGGAGGAATCAAGAATGCAGATTCTTCTTGTATCAGAACTAGCCAATGGCAATTGATCTGTACTGTGTACAATACCGAATTCTGGATTTGTATCTATAATGTCTTGGATGTTATTAAAGGACATGATGGAGGAAAAGAAACAGGTGGCTAAAGTAAAAAATGTGGGGAGATGTAGGCACGAACTGTAAAAAGGCAACAAGTGGTGCGGGAGGTACGGATTTCTACTGATAAGGAGATATTCTCATCTATTATACAAGCTAATATATACCCAATTTGGCCCTTCGCGCCGGTTGTAAAAAATAAAAAACTGAAGCAAATATCAACCCCTGTAACCAACCCAAAGTCTCGACTAATAAAACAACACATAAATGCAAGAAAAGAAAGCAAAGTGATTCAAACAAACAAAAAAAATATCGGTGGTAAAGGCAAATCGGTGTATGAGCATCATATCGTCACTCATTGCTCATCTGTCTATTGAGTTTGATCTTTTCACCTTTATATTCAACTGGTGAAAAGACGACCGTCCTCAAGGTCATCAATGGTTGATTCGATAACTTCATCGTCATCATCATCTTCAACCAACTCAATGGTGGCATATTTGATCATATCCCACCGTTTCCAGAAAGCAATGGTGTCATTGTAGTCATCAGATTCAACCAAGTCTTGCAAGAAGTACTTGGCCTTGATCAAGCGATCCTTCAAAGCTTGCAATTGACAAGAAGAAGGATCCTTGGCCGTGGAGGAGCATCCCAAGTCCGATGATGTTGTTGTTGTGGTTGAAGACATCATCCCCATTTTCTTCGAGGGCGCCATCATTGGGAATTTCTTCACCATGGCGGGCTTGGTTGTGGGAGTGGCTTCAAAGTCACTCTCGTAGTCAGTCAAGTCGGTGGTATTGCCAACACACTCGTCTTCGTCGTCTGTGCCGACAGAGCCAGGTGTGTTGTAGCCATAGTTCTCGTCCTCAACGTAAGAGGCTGCATCACAATACCGAGCCCATGCTTCATCAATAGCTCCAACAAGATAGTCAAAGCATCTTGATCTGGACGACTTGTCCGACTGAGGGATATGTTTCTTTGTTGAGGATGCGGAAGAATTGTCGTCGGAAAATGGCAAAAGAGAGTTGGAATGGTGGTGGGTGTGGAAGTTGTGAGAGGTGACGACATCACGACTTCCTGCATTGTTGACACAGAAAGAAGAGCGTGGAGAGCTTAATAACTTGCAGTCGATATTTTCCTCGCCGCACGCGCCGGCGCCGCCGCCGCCACCTCTACGGTCAGGAACAACATCCAACGTGTCATCATCTTCATCGTCGGAGTACTTTGAAATTGCTCTTGACAATTCCTTATTGACTGAGAAAGATAATCTTGCCAGGGCTCTTCTCTTTGCTCTTGCCTGGTCGGCGTTGTAACAAGATTGCTGATCGTCAGAGTCATTGTCGGACTCTGACGATGAAGAGTAGCACGCATCTAGCGACAATTTTTTAAAGCACGATCCAGTCCAATGCTTTGGAGAAGAAGAAGAAGAACATGGGTTAGAGTTAAGGTCGATCTTCAGCAAGCAGGGTCTTTTAGACCGCAACATTTGCAGCAGAGAAGGCGACGACAATTCGCACGAGCGTTTAGTAGAGGCAGGAAATGCCTGCGAACACAAGGCCATATTTAGGATGGCTGGTGCGAATCGCTAAGGATGTATGGGTGTATGAGGGAAAGAGGGAATAATAAACCTTGAGAGTAGACAAGGTTTGTTATGCCAAACGTTTGGACAGACTTGTGCTGCGGTCGAAGGCAAGAGGGAAAAAACTTCTGAGCCAGCCAATCAAGGGGTCAGAAACGCGTTATACGCAGGAAAAGTCGCGAAAATGAGGAAAAAAGCCAATGAAAATACCACTTGGCTGGGATGGCGAAGGATGACCAGTATTGAAGGGGGGTGGCGATAAACTATGAAAGTTTTGCCAACTAGTAAACCAAATAACCAAAGAAAAAGTCAAAAACCGACTAGACCAGGAGAATGGATGATTCTCAAAGGTGAATTTTTTTTTGAAATCCAAAAAAAAAAGACACACGCAATCAACACCAAATGAGTCCCAAAGAAATTTGACTTGGGATGTTGGAAACAAGTGGTGAAGAGGAGCTTAAGTGCGAATGAGAAAAAAAAAAAAAAAAAAAAAAAAAAAAAAAAAAAAAAAAAAAAAAAAAAAAAAAAAAAAAAAAAAAAAAAGAACGGAATAAAACGACGTAGTCTTTTTTGCCGACTAATGAGTATGGACACGGTAAAAGAAAAGCCTACCCGTTGCGCGACTCGACTATAATAAAACAAAAGAAAAGAAATCTATAGAAAAAGCATTATGGTAGAAAAGTGGCACTATATGCTGGAAATATGATAATATACAGTTTCGCATATGCGAAACTTTCTCTTATTGGTCAATCTCAAATGAAATCCCGCCCTTTTTTCCATACATTAATAGGAGATACGCGTTGCGGCAAATGCGACCCATACCAAATAGGGAAATACTAGCACACACTGCTTATTAGTAAATGGGCAAATATTGTCGAAAAGAAAAAATTAAACAGAAATTTTGAAAAAAAAAAAGAACTATCTCAAAATTAAAAAGAAATGTTCTCCACTGTCTCTTTATACTAACTTATGTGAATTAAAATTGCTTTAAGGGAAATTGCTTTAGGCACTTGCTTGCGCCCCGTGTATTCGCTACGTGTCATTTTGCCATGCACATAATACATTTGCTTTGTCATAGCTTGCTGGAAATTTTTAGTTTATATGCAGTAATAGCACTAAGTGCTTAATTCTTCCCTTTTCGGAACCATTGCTTGAGGTGGTCGCGCCATTATTGCAGTAACCTCACTCTTGGCCGGGTTACCCGTCGCAAATGTCCAGAACGGTGTACTAGTTTTTTACATACATTGCTTCAAAACCTCCTATCACCACACATCCGTACACCAGATAGATTAACCTGGTGTTATCTGATCATTGTTTCATTGCAAAGGTAATTCCGTGTTATCCATTAATGCTATTATTAGTTATGTAATTCTCCCGCATTCGAGGCGGACGTGCGGCCAGACCTCAAATTATTTTCGGCATCGGCACCTCAAATAGCCCGCCTCCTTTCATACAATGCACGTGACCAGCCTGCTGGTCTCGACTGCGATCATGTGTATGAATAAGTACTGTGTGCAGGTAGAATTTGCAACCACATTCACGACATTTGGTCAGCGAACTGCTGGGCAATGTTTAAAAATGATGGGTTTGTCCTTGTATCAGAAAACACCTCGTCTTTGTCGAAAAGACTGTCGCCATCAACGAGCATTCTTCTCTCCGAGAAGTATTGAGCAAAACGTGGGTCTGTAGCGTAGTCTTTTGCCTCTTCGCTCGTACCGATTCCGAAGAAATGCTTCAACGTCAACTTCAAAGCAAGTCTCGACCAGGACTGGCTTGTTCCAAATGATGGCTCGGCGCTCATAATCCCCTCAATCTGAGGAGTCTCAGAAGATTCAATTGCATTGTTGGGTACATCAGTTATAGCCTCAGAAGCAGCGTCCTTGTGGCCATGATCAGAGCTAGAGCCATACTGGTAAACATTGAGCTTTTCGCTAGACAATTTCGACTCAAGGGCCTCCATGAACTTTATGAGGAACGAAAGAAGACGATTGAAGTTCTTGTTGTTGAAAATCATCATGTCATTGTTCTTGAACTTGTGGTATGCAAGGGTGGTAAGGGGTATGACGAATTTCATGCCAATGAAGGAAAGACGAACCAGGATCACCATAAGCGACTCGATTTTGTCAATGAGTAGATGTCCTGGCGTCTTCTGTGCTCTTGAGATCTCCTCAGAGATCTTGAGAAGGTCTTCGTGGCCCGACAGTTCCAAATCTCGTTTCAACTGGCGTAGAAGCGACACTTTGGTTCTGTGGTCGAGCGAATCAATGAATGAGTCGATGACGGCATCATCAGACGTTGGGGCCGATGTAGATGCGGGTGATGAAGGTGGAGAAGAAGAAGGAGCCCGCACAACAGCGTCAGTTAAGTCTGTGGTGGCAGCGTCGTCGATCTTGGCCAGCAGAGTCTTTGGAGGCAGAGAGGGTGGAGTGGAGAAGCGGGAAGACGACAGGGAGGCTGGGAGACGGGTGGTCACGGGAGAAGTGGCCCAGTGAAGCCACGAGGACGCTTTATTAGACAAGGCAGACACTTTTTTGGAGAATTCTTCTTTTTCTCTGGTGATGGCAAGCTCAATTAGAAGTTGTTGCCAAGGGACGTCTTCTTCGAACATTGACTGTTGGGACAAGACAGTATTGAGGTTTTTGTTGATTAGGTAGTCGAATTTGGCATTCTGCTCGTCGAGGTAGTTTTGTATTATGGAGTTTTTGTTTGATTCAGATGGGGCAGAAGTCGAGGTTGGAGCGGGTGTTGATGTTGACGACGAGGCCGAAGCAATTCGTTTCTGTAGAATGCGAGAATGGATTTTTTCTCTGGTGGAGATATCATCGTGAAAAGGTTCCACTGGAGTCGGGATTTCCTCTAGTTTAGGGGAAGTAGTATCGTGCAAAGGGGCTGTTATAAAGTGGGGAAGCCGATCGGAATAGGGCATCCTGTCCACGGCAGCGGCCACCAATCTGAACATGGAGGCGCCGTTAAAGAGGATATAGAAGTGGGAGAAGAATCGAAGGAGGAAGAAGAGGAGGAGAAAGAATAGGAAGAGGATGGAGAAGAGGAAGCAAGAAGGTGTGATGGTGGAGTGTGCAGGATATCCGGGGTAAGGGTATAGGTAGGCGCATGTGATATAGATCATGTGGGCAGAGCAAGCAACACAACAGAAGGAATGATACAAAAGACGGAAGCAACCGGGAAGTTATTCTTTTTTCTTGTTCAATGTGGCAGATCTTTGTGAAATGGGTCGCCAACAGGGTGCTCAAAGATAATCAGCTCAATAAATTAGGGGTAGAGGACCCTTACTATGAGCATATACCGATAAACAGTACGAGTGGGGGCAAAGTGCACTACCGGAAGATAAAGAGGCGGGTACCTGAAGGATTGAGTAACAATGATATTGGTATTTTGGAGACAGTTCGCAAAAGAGCTTACCGGTACGATATGTGGTTTTCTGTTTTCGGAATGAAGTTTGGATGGTCCAACTTGGTGGGAATGGTGCCTTTTGTTGGTGCTGCTGTGAGCATTTACTGGTCGGTAGGACTATACCTTGTGGCGAGAAGAATCGACGATGGGCTTCCGCTTGATATTCAATTGATCTTTTTCTTTAATCTTTTGGTGGACTTCTTGCTCTCGTTGATCCCCGTGGTTGGTGAATTCATTGAAGTTGGCTACAAGGCCAATCTGCGCAACTTTCTCTTGCTTGAAAAGCATTTATACCGGGTTGGCCAGAAGAATCTTCATAACATTGAGCCTGATGAAGTTCGTCCGGGGTTCATCAACGATACTGTTCAGCCTTTTGTTGACGACACGATTAAACCTCAGGCTGTACGTGTGGGAGAGACATTGAAGCATTTAGTACATAAGGAATCAGCTCTGGAACCCACAATCCAAAGCACTGATGTTTCAGCTACTGCTACTTTGGATATGGATGATGATGCAAAGAGTGTACGTCTGTTAAGGCAGAATCGAAAGAGGAGTTAAGTTTGATGCTTACCAGATGGCAATAAGTCTGACAATATGGACAGTAGCTGTATTTATGGTTCTCGGCAGTTGAAGCATTATTATACGGACAATATGCTGACAAGCTCAAATTGGTGGTTGGACTTAAAAAAGTCGCCGGACAATACCCGATGGACATTGGGCTGAATAATGCCTGATAATAAGGCATTGTAATAAATTTGCGACCAAAATAGATAATTACATCGACACCAGCACTATTACTAAAATAAATTAATAAAAGTATTTGGAATAGAATAGAATAGAATATAGAATATAGAATAGAATATAGAATAGAATATAGAATAGAATATAGAATAGAATATAGAATAGAATATAGAATAGAATATAGAATAGAATA